>VMBQ01005231.1:47834-66181 GCA_007657795.1 Dreissena rostriformis
TTAACCCTTTGAGCGCTGGAACCGGATTTTGAAGGCCTTTGCAAACAGTTTGGATCCAGATGAGACGCCACAGAACGTGGCGTCTCATCAGGATCCAAACTGTTTGCTTTTCTGATAGTATTCTTTGAAAATAAATCGAAGAAAATGCTAATTTTAGAAATTTAGCAGACAACATTTTAGCAGACGACAAATTTCCCAGCATGCAAAGGGTTAAACCCAATTTTCCCACAGCGAGGCTCATATGTCTTTGAATAGACTTGATGTGTTATAGAATACCTGGTTTGGTAGTAGCTGGATCCCTAGACGTGATGATCTGCTGGCCCTTCTCCATCACCTTCTCGCCCTTGTCTATGATGCCCTGAAAGAACCCCTTCAAGCCCCCACCTTTGTTGGAGGTCACAGAGGTCACAGGCTGGTTCCTGGGCTGAGATTTTGACGACTTGTCCTTAGGGGGTTTAGGCTGGGCCATTGCATCCACATCACGTTCTCCCCATTTCACAAATTCACCTGCCAATGAAAGGGTTTGAATAAAGTAATGTCCACCTCTTCATTAATACTTGGAATTCAATTAGATCACATATTGACACAATTTTTCCTCTAAGCGTATTTTTCGTATCGAGGAAGTCTCTTCTTAGTGAAAATCCAGTTTAGGCGGAAAGTGTTGTCCCTGATTAGCATATGCAGACTGCACAGGCTAACTTAAATTAATAATTAACCTAAATTTGTTCCAACTCAGTAGTGTGTGCTGCCCTGCCCTACCTGCGCCCCTATTGGCGGTGTCCCCATACGTGGCTCCGTCTGCCCTGTCGGTGGTATATCTGGCTGTCACCAGCTGGTGGTCAGGGATGGTCAACACAGACAGGTGGCCTGGGGGCACATGCAACGATGTAGTTGAAAGATTATCACTTTCTAAATATTTATAGGACATTGTTTGATACACAGGGCAATTTTCAGAAAAACATATTCTCAAAAAGTCTCAAGGAGTTTGGTTAATTCAAGCTCAAAGCTGTTACTGTTTATTTTGACTAATAATTTGACTACCCACAGGCACTATTTTTAATATACAGAACTTTGTTTACCTCTTTCAATACAAAAATAAAATATTAAGCCCATGAAATTTATTTTAAACAAGAGCTCCGCAGTCGGACACTTACACTACGTCTAGCGCGATTTCTGCCATCCACCACACATCACCTTGATTCAGCCCAGAGTGGACAATTACTATCTCACCACGATACACCGTTAAACACGGTGATGTCGCCGTGGCGAATTGCGGTGTCAGTCTTGGCTTTATCGGGAAATTGATCTCACGGTGGACCACCACGGTCTAGGTGGTTCGCGGTGAAAAACATGTGCAACAACAACATTATACAAATGTACGGTCTGCAATATAGAAATGTACATGTTTATTCACATTGCAGATCGTATAATGTTGTTTTTTAAACTTTGTATGTACATGTATTCCATGCACTTTATAATAAAATCACCGAATGTTCAACTCTTTTCTCTCGTGTTTGCCCTCTTTACAGAACTATTGACATGTCTCACATCAAGCGTGAGTATAGTTTGCGTGTCATACTTCAGGTTTTGTTTCAATTGTTTCTGCATGAAGTTTCCCTTGTTGTTTTTAATGAAAGATTTGTTTTTTGTTAACCTTTTGAAAACCCTTGCTCGTTTGTGTACATATATAACTCGCCAACAATTACATACAAACATGTAACATGTACATGTTATTTGATATCAAACTATTTTTGTGATTTCCTGTTTATTTTGTTACATGTATTGGATCAAACAAAATGTACATGTACGATTCAAGACATCCGCAGTAAGTATTAAATTCAGCGATATTTTAATATCATAGTCATGCGAAAAGATCAGTTGTCATGTTGGCCAGTGACTATGTGTATACCTGTTTATTGTTCAATAACAAGTTCATTTTGAAACATACACTGTATGTAAAATAATGTATAAAAAGAAACCATAATATTATGGTAAATATTGATTTACTTATTGTGTTACAATAATGTTGTGCATTGAGTAAATACAATGTATATCAAATTAATTAAATTATCGATAAGAAGTGTCGTTAAGAAGTCGCAGTGAATTTAACGATTCATAATTTCACATTTAGCTTTTTTAAAACTGTTTTACTCTTTTATTTCAGATACGACCAAGAATATGGTTTTTAGAAAATAAGAAACATAGTAACAACGCTTTTTATTATTTATATTAAAAACATATATTTAAATACATGTACTGATTATGTTATAAATATGATTTTGTATACATGTATATGTATGTCTATTTATTGTACATGTGCCGTATTACAATACGAATAAAACGCTTGTTTTCTTAAGAAATAATGATGGAGAATGTGATGTCTACATCCATTTACTATATCGAATAAAATGGAGAATTTGATGTCTAAATGAATTTACTATATCGAATATAATGGAGAATTTAATGTTTACATCCATTTAAACAGAACAGATGGTATTTGAACGCATCTTCTCACTTCTGTCGGTATTTTCTATTACAATCAAAACAAATATTCACACTCTCGGAAAAAAATTCATCATATCGAAGCACGCGCATACATCTAGTGGTGTAGGTCCGTGTTTTGTTGAATTCTCAAATGAGCATCATTAAATTTAGTGTACTTGTATGTATAGCGTCGCGTTACCAGCATGGGAAGCGTGGGTGTATAAATTTCGCATACAAACCTTGTAGCGCAGAGAACAATGAGATGTTTCAATTTTGGTAAAATCTTAATTTGAATTCACTTGTTGATTGGTCGTTTTCACTAAATATGTTCTCGGTGCTCGCACTAGACCTGTCACTTGATTCACGCATGTTCAATGGGAATTCCCCCATCACAGAATTCATTTTGTATATGCACATGCATAAACTGGCGGACGTTAATGAAATTTTTAAACACATTGGGTCTGTTTCTTCATATCGGTCATATGTTGGTTTTGAAAATAGAAATCGTTATTATATAGGATTATAGTGTAATGGACAGAGTTGGAACATGTAAGTATTCAGTGATCAACACATATGGTAGGGTTAACTAAAATATTGAAATACAAGCGGACTTCTAACTTTTGACAGCGTTTGGAAGCGCTGGACTGCAATATCGAAATATACATGTCCAATCACATTTACCTGTATTTCACCGCAAACACCGAGGCCACGGTGGTCCACGGTGTGATCGATTTCCCGATAACACATGCGGTGCTCAGCCACTGTCGACGCGATCTATCATGATGGAAACATCTTCAGATCACGGTGATTTTCCACGCTCACAAAAAATTGTCCACGGTGGGACTGTGGCTGATGGCAGAATGTTCAGTTGATGAGTTATTGATTGGAATCGATTTCACACTTAAGTGTGACAGTAACCTTGACCTTGACCTAGTGACCCCAAGTCCAATAGGGGCCATCTGCTGTCCAACGCCAATGCACATGGAAAGTATCAAGCCAATCGGTCCCTCCATTCAACAATTATTGATCGGAAACAATTTTACTCTTAGTGTTGATCGGAAACAATTTTACTCTTAGTGTGACAGTGACTTTGACCTTTAACCTAGTGACCTCAATTTCAATAGGGGTCATCTTCTGTCCAAGGCCAATGCACATGTGAAGTATCAAGCCAATTGGTCAATTCGTTGACGAGTTATTGATCTTAAACGATTTTCACACTTGGTGTGGAAGTGACCTTGACCTTTAACCTAGTGACCCCAATTTAAATAGGGGTCATCTACTCTCCAAGACCAATGCACATGTGAAGTATCTAGTCAATCGGTCAATTGGTTGACGGGTTATTGATCGGAAACAATGTTCACACTTATTGCTACAGTGACCTTGACCTTCGACCCAGTGACCCCAATTTCATTAGGGGTCATCTACTTTCCAAGGCCAATGTACATGTGAAGTATCAAGCTAATCGGTCAATCCTTTCAAAAGTTATTGATCGGAAACTAAGTGGTCTACCGACAGACAGAAAGACCTACCTTCATCCAGCAAAACAATGTACCCCCTCTTCTTCGAAGGGGGGCATAATAATGCACATGAATTGTAATTAGTAATGAAACAGAAATAAAAATAATAAGGCATCTCATATCACTTTTTTAGTTTATAGATGCTTTAGACTTAATCTTGACCACACAGCTTGGATACCAAAGTATCCAGGTAAGCCATTATCACACATTTATTTCCTTTTATGGTTGGTTATATCAATCAGGAAATTCCATATTTCATGCACATTCTAGAATCTTTCCAAAACATCTCCAGAGACTCTTTTGTGCTAATTGTCAATAGTCAACAGTGTATCAATAAATCTTCGACTTTTGATGCAATCAAAAATAGATCTAAACATTTTAACGCAACGTTTAACCCTTTCCAACTCACAAGTGAATTGAAAATGGCTATATGCAACCAGCCTAAAACCAGAACAGCATGCAAGTAACTTGCAGACTGTTTAGGTTTAATGTTGTTTGCTGGTATCTAAGCGGTAAAGGGTTTAAACAAACCAAAGTACAGACCTGGTTTAGTTGATCGTACAGTTGGCCCACTGCGAGACATCAGGTGGTCCCTGAGTCGCTGCATCTTGTTCCTGCTCACTTTCCTCTCCTCCTTCACAGAAGAGTGACTCGAGCTGGACTTTATTGGACTCCCAGACAGGAGAGTATCGGCCAAGTTAGACAACTCACTGACGCTATGGAGAGACACAGTGTTAATTAGACAACTCACTGACACTACGGATAGAAACAGTGTTAATTTGATTTTTCATTCTAAATCTATATCAATTGGAAAAGAATAAACTTAGTTAAATATGTTTTATTTACACCAACTTATAGGGTGAAGATGGCTTCAAGTTGCTACCATGAGTTAAAAGTATCATAACAGTTTTTTTCAACACAGTTTCTTTAATGTTAAATACAAGTCATTGATGCATATGATAATGATAAAACCACTTTCTCAAATAGCAAATCAAGAAGTAGTGTTTAAAACAGGTTTTTTTTACAATCTTTGTGAAGCGACCTTGGTCTCTTTATTTTGTGAAAAAATGAGTAGCGACTTTTTTAAATTGTGAAAACATTGAGTTGCGAACTGTTCAAAATTGTAAAAAAATGAGTCGCTAACCTTTTCATTTTGTGAAAATGTTAGTCATGAACTTCTTTAAATTGTGAAAATTTGAGTCACAAACTTCTCAACTTTGACTCCATATGACAAGGTTTTAAACTCATGCATTTAGCCCAGTTTTCCCAAAGCATAGGATTAAGGGAGAATCTCACTCGTCATATACAGGTTGCTGTGGCATAGTAGATATGGTGTCCGCTCAGTGAACAGGAGGTCACATGTTTGATCCTCACTGTGAAAGGGTTCTTCAGATCTCCCCATGGACACCAAGTACTGATTCTACCCAGGAAACTGACTCGAAAGCGCTTAAAAAAGCCCTAAGCTTTCGATGAAATTGAGCTAAAATAAATAGATTTAAGCGAATCTCACTCATTACTGGTGGCGATGCTGGTGTTACTCCAAGCTAATCAGAGATGTCCCTGATTAGCATGTGTGGACTTTACAGACTAATCTATGATTACGATTTACGTACATGCATTAAGCCCAGTTTTCCCAGAATGAGGCTCATGGGATAGAGGGCCTTCAATCTCACTCTTTACTGGTGGTGATGCTCTTAATCAGGGACAACACTTTCCGCTTGTTTGGTATTTTTCGTTTAAAGGAAGACTATTCTTGGCAAAAACTCATTTTAATCCAATCTCACTCGTTATTATTGGCGATGCTGGTGTTACTCCAGGTGGACGTCGTGTTGTACAGTTTCAGCTGCTTGAGTCTCTCCTCTAGCTGACGCAGCTTCCCCTTCTGGGCCGTAATCAGGTTGTGGTTGCTCTTGACGACGCGGTACAGCGCGTCATTGGTTGGCATGGCCGTCCTGTGAGAGAGAGAGCATATTAACGGGTCTGTTAAGAAACATTCCCAAAGCAAAATAGTTTTTTTAAAACCCAATTCGGAAGAAAAATCCAAATAAAAAAAAACAACATTTTTTTCAAAGAAGTGTCTGATGATTATTGAATCTTAATTTTATTTCAATTTCATCTAAGAAAGTATTTAACTATAATTTCATCTAACAAAGTATATTACTATAATTTATATGATTTTGTTGTTATAAGTTGAATTATTAAGAGTTATATAAAATTAGTTTTTCCCGTATCAGTGGACTTTTCGCGCTAATCTGGGATGATACTTTATGCACATGCATTAAGCCCAGTTTTCCTAGAACGAGGCTCATTGACTCACTTGTTTTTCTTCCTGTTCTGGTATTCCTCCCACTGTGTGTCAAGTATCAGGTCCACATCCCTCAGGCCCTGATCAAGCAGCTGTGAATAGTTTAGTAAATAGGGTAAGGTCACAAAGCACAGATACAATTAAAGGTTTCTAAAAAAAAAAAATGTTTTTTCAAATATTCAATTTATTTTCCAATCAAGCTATGTGAGTAGAACGTTACAAAATATAATGTAAAAAACAACACTAATTCTCAATTTCATAGCTTTAAAAACAAGAGGGCCAAGATGGCTCTAGAGCGCTCACCTGTGAAATGAGCTTGCCCAGTGGTATGATTTGAACAATCTTTGTCACATATCAAATATCAAAGTTGCGTGCTTTGTGGTTAAAGATAAACAAGGTTTTTGAAGCTTTGACCTGGTCCATGTTTTTCAACGGACCAGAACCACTTTTGAGCTCAACCAACATAACATTTTGACAAAGTTACATGAAGATTGGGCATGAAATAAGACTTCTAGAGTGTTTACAAGGTTTTTCTTTTTTTTTGACCTAGTGACCTAGTTTTTGACCCAGCATGACCCAGTTTCGAACTCGATCGAGGTATCATTGCCTGATTGGGACAAATCTTCTGACTAAGTTTCATGAAGATCGGACAAGAAATGTGGCCCCTTGAGTGTTTATAAGGTTTCTCTATAGCCAAATAAGGAAAACTGCCCCGCCCACTGGCGGCCATGTTTTTCAACGGACCGGAACCACTTTTGAACTCAACCAACATATCATTAAGACAAACAAATTGACAAAGTTACATGAAGATTTGGCATGAAATGTGACTTCAACAGTATTAACAAGGTTTTTCTTTTTTTTTACTTAATGACCTAGTTTTTGACCCAGCATGACCAAGTTTCGAACTCGATCGAGTTATCATTGGGACAAATCTTCTGACCAAGTTTCATGAAGATCGGACAAGAAATGTGGCCTCTAGAGTGTTTACAAGTTGCTCTATAGCCAAATATAGAAAACTGCCCCGCCCACTGGCCGCCATGTTTTTCAATGGACCAGAACCACTTTTGAACTCAACCAACATATCATTAAGACAAACAAATTGAAAAAGTTACATGAAGATTTGGCATGAAATGTGACTTCTACAGTGTTAACAAGGTTTTTCTCTTTTTTTGACCTAGTGACCTAGTTTTTGACCCAGCATGACCCAGTTTCGAACTAGATCGAGGTATCATTGGGACAAATCTTCTGACCAAGTTTCATGAAGATCGGACAAGAAATGTGGCCTCTAGAGTGTTTACAAGGTTGCTCTATAGCCAAATAAGGAAAACTGCCCCGCCCACTGGCGGCCTTTTTTTTTTTAACGGACCGGAACCACTTTTGAACTCAACCAACATATCATTAAGACAAACATTTTGACAAAGTAACATGAAGATTGGGCATGAAATGTGACTTCTACAGTGTTTACAAGGTTTTTCTTTTTTTTGACATAGTGACCTAGTTTTTGACCCAGCATGACCCAGTTTCAAACTCGATCGAGATATCATTTGGACAAATCTTCTGACCAAGTTTCATGAAGATCGGACAATAAATGTGGCTCTAGAGTGTTTACGAACAAATGTGGACGGACGGACGACGGACAAAGACTGGTCACAAAAGCTCACCTGAGCAATCAGGTGAGCTAAAAAAAAAACATACTAAATATCCAAATTTGAGTCTAAACAACACGATTATTTCCCAATACAAAGGGCCCTTGCCCTATTCTAAAACTAATGAAAAACAACTGAGATAAAATATTTAAGGTTTCATTTTCATCGCTTTACAAATGTGGTAGTATTTCGCTCTACAAACTTATAACATTTAATTGCAACTGACAGACAAACCAACTGATGGAGTGAACCCACTATACCCTCTCTCCCCCCCCCCCCAAACTACATTTCAACAAAAAACACCAACTCTTTTAACAAGAACACTGCATGTCGATGGCTCTGCTATTTCTTCACTCTAACATCAGTGGAGAATTTTTGTGAAATTCGGGGCAATTTTTTTTGCCCCATTTCTAATCTCAAGAAGTTCATATTCTTTCCATATAACTGCCTAAAACTCCCAATGGAAAATTACATACAAAAAACACATTGAAAAAAATCTTTTTTTAATATAAATCTCATCCAGCGTTATTAGTTGAACCTTAATACATATACTATTGAAAACACATTTATTTTCAATTTTAAAGTATTTGTTTGCAATTAAAAGAACAGCACCAATTTCACAATTTTAGTCAAAATGACATGATTTTTCCCAATCCATAGGGCCCTAATACCTAAATGTGGAAAAAAAACAATTGAACCTGGTACTGCTGCTGGAGATGCTTCAGCCTCTCGGCACTACCAGGGTCCAGGGCGCACGTCTTGAGCAGGTGAAGGTACTTGGGGTCCGTGTTGAGTTGCCGTCGGCGTCGGCATTCCTCAACCTGCGAGAACAGGTCCAGGCATAGAACCCTCTCTCCCTGTACCTCCTGGTTCTGATCCTGAAACACGTAGGAAAACAGGTGTTAATGCAAATGCGTAGTGTCGTCCCAGATGTGGACTGCACAAGCTAATTAGGGACAACGCTTTCCACCTTAAATTTATTTTTACTAAAAGAATTCCTTTAAACAAAATATACCATAAAACTGTTGTGTTGTCCCTGATTAGCATGTGCAGACTGCCCCTTTTCCCAGAGCGCGGCCCAAATAATTATCTATAGATAATATCAAGAGAATACTTAATGAGTTTTGATTACAGAGAAGTTTATATAGCGGGCTTAAAAAACCTAAATCACAATCCGTGGTTTTAAGTGCCCATACAATAAACTTATCGGTATATGAAACTTTCTCAGTACTCTAATTTTCCCATAATTNTCCGGAAACCATTTTCCTATTTCCAGTAACTGTGACCTTGACCTGTGAGCTTTGACCTACTGACCTCAAAATCAATAGGTGTCATCTGCCAGTCATGATCAATGTACCCATGAAGTTTCGTGATCCTAGGCCTAAGCGTTCTTGAAACCTTCTGGTGGACGGCCTGACATACCGACACACCGACATGTGTGAAGCAATATACCCCCTCTTCTTCGAAGGGGGGCATAAAAATAAATGTCTGTAAAAGAATACTACCATTTCATCTTGTTTAAACTTTAGACACCTTTACTGCATCTGTACACACCAACTGCATGCCAATATTTGGAAATCTGGATGAATTATGGAACTTTCATATACCCCAGGGTTGCAAATAAACTGGACAAAAGCCGAGTATGGGGGTGGTTTTGAAAAAAAAAACAGTATATTTTTTTAAAAAGCATGGAAAGCCTACATAAAAATGTGCATGTAGTTCAATGAAATGATGCTGATTAAGATAATAATACATTAGATTATATTTGGAAAGGTTTCCATCACAGGTGCGCTACCTTAAATAGAATCTTATGCACAATCTCCATGCAAGCTTGCTATAACCTAAGTTTCATCAAGATTGGTCAATTACAACAAAAGTTGACCGTAAACCACCTGTTCACAGTTTTTCAATTTTTAGTAACAATGACCTTTACATGACTCCCCCCAAAAGCAATCCCAAGCTAAGTTTTTAAGAGAGCTATCTACACACAAAATTGTATAGCAATATCTGGATCCAATCTCAAACAATTGAGTTTTATGGTGTTTTACAGTTAACCAAAATTAGAAACCTTTTTTTCAGCCATATTTATTAATTTTCTAATATGTAAAATTGTATCTGATTGCAGAGTAAGCCGTGTGTCCGCTACCTGCACTGTCTTCCTGATCATCCACTACAGATTTTATTTGTTTTTATTTATCTGACTTCACAATTTAATCAGTAAAAGGTGAAATAAAAATAAACACAGATTGCAAAATGAGCATCTGGTGTCATGCAGTATATACATTTCAAAACGAGGCTTACCTAAGTACAAATTTAATTTGTTTTCTAACATTACCATAATCTTTGTCATAATTAGTGATTTTTTTTTAAATGTATAAAGGACATGCCACTTACTAAATCTTACTTATAACTTTTTTTCTATTATTAAAAAAAAATCTGATGGTAGATTTAAGCCCTGGGTCCACTACCTGTACTGTCTTCCTGATCTCGTCAGAGAACGCCTGCATGTCCTGGGTCTGAGCCCGTAGCTGCGTCATCTCCTCACGGGAGCCTACGCGGATGTCAACACCTGCAGCCCGCGCACGCAACTCACCCAGCTCACGCTCAAAGTGATGGATCTGAAATTTGCGAGTGAAAATGAGCCTTGTTCTGGAAAACTGGGCTAAATGCATGTACGTAAAGTGTCGTCCCAGATTAGCCTGTGCGTTCTGCACAGGCTAATCAGGGACAACACTTTACACCTAGACTGGATTTTCTTTTAGAAGAGACTCCCAAAAAATTCCATTACAGCGCAAAGTGTTATCCCTCAAAAGCCTAGGTGGACTGCAAAGGCTAATCTGGGACAACACTTAACACAAATGCATTAACCCTTTCAGTGCGGGAACCGAATTTTGAAGGCCTTTGCAAACAGTTTGGATCCAGATGAGACGCCACAGAACGTGGCGTCTCATCAGGATCCAAACTGTTTGCTATTCTGATAGTATTCTTTGAAAAAAAATCGAAGAAAATGCTAATTTTAGAAATTCAGCAGACGACATTTTAGCAGACGACAAATTTCCCAGCATGCAAAGGGTTAAGCCTTATTTTCCAACAACAAGGCTCAACTCTTTAATGAAAGTGTCGCCAGTCATATAAAAAGGTAAATTTCATTGCCGGCAATATAATTTAGGCTATGCTCTTATGGTTCATGGAATCTTAATTGCAGCATTTATAATACTGCTTCATTGATATCTGCCTGATATAACGCTGCATGATATATTTTTTTATATCATGTTCAACAGGAAGTTTCTTATATCAGTTGATGTGTCATATTACTAAGACTTAATAAATAAGTAATATTTTATTGTAAGAATGAATCAGATTCATCAAAACAAACAATTTGATACCAAGATGTATTACATTTAATCCACAGAAAGCAACACGAACAGCAAAACACGTATTTTCCAAATATTATAAATGAATGTGTAAATGTGTAAAAGCTAATGACGTCATGCTCAACAGGAAGTTGTTAAATAAATCGATGTTTGGATGTAAGTCATTTTACTCGGAATGAACAATAAAGTAATCATTGTTAGTAAAATAAAATCAGATTCAACAAAACAAACAATTTGATACCAAGATGTAATATATTTTAGACACAAAATGCAAATAAACAGCCATAAACATATTTTACAAATAATAAGCGCAAGTGCTCATGACGTCATTAGTAACAAGTCAAACGTCAAAGATCATATTCATTCCCGCTAAAATGCAGCGTCGTAGCAATTAATTCTTCATTATTTCTTTAAAAATGGGGACTTAGGGAGAGGTATGATAAACAGAAAAACAGGTTACTGCCTGATATTTTTGTAATATATCAGGCTCGGCACGAATAAAATAACGGCTCGGCAAGCCTCGCCGTTATATTATTCTAAGCCTTCCTGATATATTACAAAAATATCAGGCAGTAACCTGTTTATTATCTCAGACGTCACAAAATCAGTTCCCCCCATACATAAGAACAAACAAACTCCACTGAAATTCTGATCATCCACTACTGATACAATTTTTTTTATTTACTTTTTTTTATATTTGTCACGATTAAATCTGTAAAAGATAAATTTTTCAATTAAAAATAACAACACAGGTTACAAACAGAGCATCTTTGGTCATGCAATTTACTTTCAATCCAAAACAAGGCTGACCTAAATACAAATATTTATTTTTAACAGTAACATGAACCTATTGTCTCAATTTGTCTAAATTCATAAATTTTTTAACATGTAAAATGGACAGACACTTAGTTAATACAAAACTACAGATCTTAAGCAGAATAAATGAGGATTAAGCAATCTGCACGTGTTATTTTGATATGGGCATATTTTTCTTAGTTAACTACCACATTAGTTCAAACTAACAAGTCAAACTTCTACCAATGCAAGTGAAATTGAGTCTTGTTCTGAAAAACTGTGCTTAATGCAAGCGCATAAAGTTTCGTCCCAGATTAGAGTTGCAGACGCAAAAAAACTTCTCTTGTCTCAGTAAGGCATTGACTTCCTGGAATTGGCTTGCCCGGAGATAGGGACATTTCCACTTTTAAGGATTTTTTCGTATAAAGTAAGTTTCTTTTAAACCAAAATCCAGTTATTCACCAATGCTAATTAGACCAATCATGTTTCTAACCTCGTCCCTGAATGTAATTTGTTGTGAAAAATAAGTTTCTTCTAAACCAAAATCCAGTTAGTTAAAAATGCAATGTAGACCAAATTAATAATGTTCCTCACCTCGTCCCTGATGCTCTGTGAGAACTGCATCTCCACCTGGTCAGCTGCCCCGGGGGTCAGGTCAGCTACCCCAGGGGTCAGGTCTGCCTGCCTGGGGGTGGGGGAGTACCGGGGGGACTGGGCGGAGGCCCTGCCCAAGGGGTAGGGGGGAGGAGGGGCCTCCGTGGGGGATCTCGGCTCCTCAACGGGTGCATCTGTAAATAAGGGGAAAGTTTGAAATGTATCAAACATAAAACTAGTGCTTTTTTATACATATGAAATTATTTTCTGACAAATTAAAAATGTATTCTTAAGTTTTATACAAGAATTGGTGACCAAAGAACTCAAAAATGTACTTTGAAATTTTTACTTTAACAAGAGATGTGTTTGTCAGAAACACAATGCCCCCTTATGCGCCGCTTTGATTATATTTTTTTTACCTTTGACCTTGAAGGATGACCTTGACCTTGACGTTTCACCACTCAAAATGTGCAGTTCCATGAGATACACATGCATGCCAAACATGAAGATGCTATCTTCAATATTGCAAAAGTTATGACAAAACTTTAATATTGGTTTAAGTTTTAGACAGACAGAATGACAGACAGACAGGCCAAAAACAATACACCCCCTTTGTTTAAAAAAGGGGGCATACAAATCTTTTTTAAGCTACACTGACCTACAAGATAATCATGAATCATGCTCTGGTGATCTTAAAAGGGGTGAAAATGTCAAAATTCAGTATTAGAGTGGAAATTATTTAAGAGTTGAGAAAATCTAGCCTTATTTTACATTTCAGATTATGTAAGATATTTTAACTCAATGTTCCCTGATTAGAAATGTTCTGCAGAGTTTATTATACCTCTTTTATGAGCTACCCCACTGCTGAGTCCACTGACGGGTGGATTGAGAAGGGAAGACGTGCCGGTCACCTTGGTACTGGACTGACCAGAACTGACCGAACCCTGGGCTGAGGATGAAATATATTTTTTTTCCGTAAAGAGTGTTCATCAACGATATGTCTGTATTTATGATACAATTTGTTGATTGTGGGCCATTTCTACACATCTCTAAGTTCTATATATAATGTCACAACTAAAAAGCTACAGAAATATAGATTTTTATTTTATGCTTTTCAGTGGGATATTGAATTTTATTGATGACAGAAAATATAAGAAAACTCGCAATATTTCTCAATCAACAGTGGTCTTCAAATCTCAGTAACTTTTCCAGACAAATGAAAACATGTTTGGCATCAATCCATGAACAAGATCAAAAAAACTTTCATTTACCTACAATTACAAACAAATAATGGAAATCCCCCCTGTATGAAGTCATTTAAACACAAATATTAACTGATATATTTTCATTAAAGAGAATTTAAATATAATTAAGCATAATGATCATTGTTAAGTTACTGTTGTCCAGCTACACTTACCTCCAGTAGCTGTTTTGACTCCAAATCCCACTGTAGTCCCTGCAGGAGCTGATGGCATGAAACTAAAACTATTACTTGCTTTTCCTGCTTCATTATCCAAACGGGCTGCAAAGGTCCCAAATGAAGCTGTAGTGGCTGGCTGTGTAGAAGCAAACGATGCAGCAGAACCAAAAGCCCCAGACGAGGTTGAAGAAGGGTTTTTCAATGTAGTCGATCCGGTACCTTGTGATGTGTTGGTGCTGGATGGGACAGGCTGGGCAACAGGCGTCGAGACATTGCTTGGGGTGAATGTGAAAGGTGAACTGGCTTCTGACCTGTTAGCAAGACCAGCAGACCCAAAGGCTGGGAAGCCAATGGCTGTTGAACTGGCCTGACTGGTTACACCAAAACCTGTGAACGTCCCAGATCCTGATTTCGACTGGTTCCAAGCTCCAAAAGGTGGTGGCTGTGTAGAGCTTGCAGCTGGTTGATTCCCAGCTCCAAACAGTGGTTGGTTCCCAGCTCCAAACAATTGTTGATTCCCAGCTCCTGTTCCAAAAGATGGGGCTGGAGTGGAACCTCCCAATTGCTGGCTCCCTGCACCAAAACTGATCTGGTTCCCAGCTCCTGTGAGCCTTGTAATAGCAGAAGTAGACTGGTTCACGGCTGCAGGGGGCTTGATAGGGGCAGACTGGGAAGCAGCTGCAAAAGTGAAATGATTCTTAACCCTTTTCCACACACATGTTGACTCTTTTGTAGTCCCTTACAAAATCAAATAAAATTAAAGACCTTAGATAAAAACTCTGGTTTAGAGGTGAACCAGAATTTTGGTATACAGAAAATTAACTATATACTGGCAATCAATTTATAAATACAAACATTCAACATATTATTGAGTTCATTAATAATTATTGCATAACACAACCATAAATCTCGTTGTTTTAACAATCAATACGAAAAATGACATCATTTCATTATTAATATTAAAACAATATCCTTGCAACCAATCAAGTGACTCTTTGGTCAGTTAGCTTTTATCTTCAGGGACAGTTGAAAAAACAACACTTAACGCACATGCATTAAACCCCATTTTCCCAGAGCGAGGCTCATTTTAAAAAAGGTCATGTATGCTCACAAACCTGGGAGTCTCAGGCCCTCTGCGGTGAGCGGTCGAGGTGGGTTGTTGATAGACTGCGCGTTATTGTGCAGGTACAGCATGTGGTACGGGATAAGCAGCCCATCTGTCGTCAATAGCATCAGGATCGGCTCGGCACGGTGAAACTTGTCATCCCCTGAACATGGCAGCACAAACATCTATTGAATGTAAAAACTATGGTAACTGACATTTTGTAAATTGTTCAGGAATGCATATTTTCTGAGATTTTCCTAAATACAGTAAGAGCACTTACGTTATTTTTTGCATTCAAAATATTTCAGTGTTGAAATTATGGTAACTGCTCCTTTCTTAATTATTTATTGTTTTAAAAATACAAATCAATTTGGAGTTTTTGTTGTTTTTCAATTTTTATTATAATACTACACGTAATCAGAAAATTGGAATACGGAAAATTTTAATTTTTATTTAAATAAAACAGTTTTTTGTTTCTCCTGAAAATTTTACAAAATGTCAGTTACACTACATTTTACATTCAGAAAATGACCTGCTCATGTCAATTTGGATTTTTTTTTAAAACATTATTTTTACCAAAAAGGTTGTCTTAATATTTTAACAGTTGATGTATGTCACCTTAATACACACAAAAATGGAAAAAAAGTAACAAGAGGGCCATGATGGCCCTGAATCGCTCACCTTTTACTAGAATTGGCCCGGTGACCTAATTTTTGACCCCAGATGACCCATATACAAGCCAAAATCAGATATTATCAAGATAAACATTCTGACTATATTTTATTAAGATCAGATGAAAACTATGACCTCTATTGTCTACACAAGGTTTTTCTATGATTTGACCTAGTTACCTAGTTTCTGACCACAGATGACCCAAATACAATCCCAATCCAGATGTCATCAGGATAAACATTCTGAAGAAGTTTCATAAAGATCTGATGGAAACTGTGACCTCTATTTTCTTCACAAGGTTTTCCTATGAATTGACCTAGTGACCTAGTTTTTGACCCCAGATGACCCAAATACTATCCCAATCCAGATTTCATCAAGATAAACATTCTGACCAAATTTCATTAAGATTGGATGAACACTGTGACCTCTATTGTCTTCACAAGGTTGTTCTATTATTTGACCTAGTGACCTAGTGTTTGACCCCAGATGACCCAAATACAATCCCCACCCAGATTTCATCAAGATAAACATTCTGACCAAATTTCATAAAGATTGGATGAAAACTGTGAACTCTATTGTCAACACAAGGTTTTTCTATCATTTGACGTAGTGACCGAGTTTTCGAGATCAGATGACCCAAAAACAATCTCAACCCAAATTTCATCAAGATAAACATTCTGACCAAATTTCATAAAGATTGGATGAAAACTGTCTACTTTCTACACAAACAAATAGTTGGCGGACACACTCACGCACACACGCACAACGAGATCACACGGTCACATAAGCTCACCATGTCACTTCGTGACAGGTGAGCTAAAAATGTATAAAAATGTCAGTTATATGAGTTATTACATTCAGTAGACGATGTGATTAGAGTTACAAAGGACAATACAAAGCAGACTTTACTGGAAATAATGTACATGAAATCAAAAGTTCAATTTGTAAATAAAGCAA
The DNA here is from genome assembly GCA_007657795.1 of Dreissena rostriformis. Classification (NCBI taxonomy): domain Eukaryota; kingdom Metazoa; phylum Mollusca; class Bivalvia; order Myida; family Dreissenidae; genus Dreissena; species Dreissena rostriformis. The sequence continues at coordinate 64,704 of VMBQ01005231.1, forward strand.
ATGTGCTGGGCATACCCAATGGTATTTGTTCCTGGGAGGTGTAGTCGACCGCAAAGCCCACAGGGAAGGTGTCTACATACTCATCAGTCAGTGGGCACTCTGCACGATGACTGTCGTCGAGGCTCCAGCGTTCCCATGACGACGCATCCAGGTGCTGACCGACCACGCCCACCTCCGTAGAGTTGTTGGACGAGGCAACAACAAGGTTCCTGTCAAGGAAAACAGCACTATCTTGAGACAATTTTGGTGGGGTGTGTTTGAAGGGGTTGTTAGGCAATTTTGTTAGCAGGGTAATATAACATCATTGGAAATTACAGTTTTAATGTCTTTATTTTTATTTTCGCTTTAAGACATATCCTCGGCGAATAAGTTACACTGAAAAAAAAGGGGACGTCTCCTATGCTCATCTCAATCCGATTATTTTCATTAGGAATTAACAATTGTTTATATATATACTCTAGTTATGTTACTTATCTTTGTAAATAATCTAATGGCTTTATTGAGTTGCTTCATTTTGATCTCTTGTATGTGTTTATACTTGATTGTACTTCATTGCTCATAATCTGTATTATATGTTATGCTCTTCATGAATGGAGGAAAATAAAAGTCAATCTAAAAGTCTATCTATTTGTCAATAGTTGACACATTCCTGCAATGAAAATTATCATGTAACTTTTCGTGTTTTTTTTGGAAAAAAAGGCAATGACCATATTAAACAAAATAACAAAAAATGAATACACTGCGTACCAAGGAGACATGAAGATAAAGTGGTATTTAGCCCTGTTTAAACAATTACAAGATACACTATAACAATAAGAATGTTAAGTTGACACATTCCTGCTATTAAACCTGTTAAGTTATTTTTCATTCTTATAAAAAAAAACAAAAAAAAAAACAAGAAACCGTCGGAGACGGGTGCTGCTCCCCAAAGTTTTTTTTGTCACAATATTGCACAATACATTCAGATAAAAGGAAACGTCTTGAGGGGCATAACTTTGGACAAAATAATACGATGGATGGTTTAGCAACTTAAAAATTTCAAAGGGCCATAACTCTCTAAATAAATCATCTAACCAGAACCCACTATAACATGCGTATCTCCTCAAGGTAGTTAAGCTTCCCATAAAACTTCATTGAATTCCAGTCAGTAGTTGGGGATAAATAGCCCGGACAAGAATTGCACTATATGTACAGTTTTTAGAAAATTTTAAAGGGCCACAACTCTGTGAAAAATCATCCGACCATAACCGACTGATAATATGCACATCTGCTGTTGGTAGTGAAGCTTCCCATAAAGTTTCAGTGAATTCCCCTGATAAGTTGCCGAGAAATAGCTCGGACAAGAATTGCACTATATGTACAGTGGAAATTTCAAAGGGCCATAACTCTGTGAAAAATCATCCGACCATAACCGGCTGATAATATGCACATCTCCTGTTGGTAGTGAAGCTTCCCATAAAGTTTCATTGAATTCCCGT
>VMBQ01005232.1:0-49651 GCA_007657795.1 Dreissena rostriformis
TGCTAGGTACTTTTTCCCCAAATAGACAGAAAAAGGCCTGTTCCCCCAAATTATAAACTAAACTGTGTATTACACATATATTTGAGTCTCACTTTGTGAAACCGGGGTTTAATGCACGTGCGTAAAGTTTTGTCCCAGATTAGCCTGTGCAGTCCGAACATGCTTATCAGTTCGACACTTTCCTCTGTTATTGTATTTTTATTTTAAAGGAAGTCACTTCTTAGCAAAAATCCAGTTTAGGCAGAAAGTGTCGTCCCTGATTAACCTTTGCGGACTGCGCATGCTAATCTGGGACGACGCTTTACGCACATGCATGAAACCCCCTTTTCACAAAGCGCGGCTCATTCAAACGTTATTACGGGTAAGCAGTCGGGCAAATACCTGGTAAGGTATGCCAAGGCAGACCATAGATGTGTTTTAATGTTTTTATTACATACCTTTAACTCGTATCCGTTAAGTATTTGCATTGAGTGTGTGTTTGTTATGGACATAATATTGATTGTATCGTCATTTCATGACCTTTTTATCTGATATAAATAATATATAAAAACATTATGTCAGATGTTGGAGTACATGATGAATTATTGGCATTTTTCATAATTTAAAAATATATGTAAATGACTGCTTGTATTGAATACACTTGTTTTATACATTTGAAATCACAAGACAAATGGTTTGGCAAGAACGAAAGCAATTTGCTCACATAATTTCCTTTTTTTTAATGATCTAGAAACAATTTGGTGACATCATTCATTTTTTCATAGCAAGACGTAAAATGTTTTGCTAGTAATTACTGAACATTTCAACATTTCCCATTTTGTCGGTTTAAATCATATTCACGGAAAACGGTATCATTTTGAAGGCACGTGTTTTCCGCTTCAAGCGATGTATAAACAACACATACATGTTTGTTTTTTGCACAGCATGGGAAGTTTCTTTATAAATATGCGTTATAGTGGGAAAATGTCATGCACATTATTATATCATCAAATGGAGCAAATAATGGGAAAACGATTGATAACCTCTTCGTTATGTATTTGTCCACGAAGGAAATTATTAAATTAGTATTGCAAAGAAACAATATAAAGACAGCATAAAGTTCAAGTTTTCATCTCGTTGACTTTGCTGTCTGTAGGCTGTTATTAACTTTGTTGTGTGTTGCTTGTTGTTGGTGTTGAATATACAATATATTAGTTCGTGGATGGCTCATGTTACATTTCAGTTTAATTAAATTGATACTCGGAAGTACGAAATACCGTTAGGGCCATCGTGGTTACACATTAAAATCCAGAGGGCGAGAATGCGAGAACGCGAGAGTACGATTGCGACAATGCGTGAATACGATGACGAGAGTGCAAGAATACGACGAGGAGAGTGCGAGAATACGATGACGAGAATGCGAGAACGAGATAGTACGATGAAGACAATGCGACAGTGCGACAATACGATGGCGACAGTGCGATAGTACGATGGCGACAATACGATAGTCATATCGTACTGTCGCCATCGTATTGTCGCACTGTCGTCATCATATTGTCGCACTGTCGTCATCGTATTCTCGCACTCTCGTCATCGTATTTTTGCACTCTAGTCATCGTATTCTCGCATTGTCGCCATCGTACTCTCGCGTTCTCGCCCTCTGGATTTTAATGTGTAACCACGATGGCAATACGCTATTCCGTACGGAAGACATGCGAACACATAGGCAGTTTAAACTCATATAATTCGAATTTCCATGTCTTAAACCGGTTAAAACCCCGATGCTAGGGAACGACCGTTCAGTTTAATGCCCTGTATTGTATAGGCATTGTGTTACTTGTTTTCAAAAACAAGCAGGTGTAAACAATAGTTTCTTCATGGTAATGTTTCATGAGCTTCATAATTCCTATTTAATAATTAAATAATACAATTGATATCGGCTCCGTGTGTTGTCTGTTTTCCATAACTCATAGTGAAAAGTTGACTTAAACTTGAATCCATTGTTTCATACCAAATAGTGCAAGAAATCTATATTTCTAGCAAAAGTACCACAGCTCTTCATACAATCAAACAGTATTGTCCTCTGTCCAGAATAATCACTAACTTTTATACAATCGAATATGTCGACCCGCACAAATTTCGAGGTTGCAATTCTGGAAATGATTTAACTCCCACCTATTGTATTTATATGGATATGGGATACGAAATGTCAAATACAGCATAAATACCAACTTTCAATATGTATGAGGATTATGATGTAATGTATCCATTTATATATGTAGTTGTCCATGATTAACATCAATATTAACTAGAAATGGCGCGGCAGATGCCGACGCGTATCCCCACGCCGCATAGATGTTGGCAATTTTGGGTGGGCAAGGCCTATGTTGGTGGGGCCTGGGGTGGGTAATGTGATAAACCGTGTTGTCGAAAGAGATGTTCAGTATTAATTTGAAGACAATTGGTGAATAAATGAAGAATTTATTTTAAAACAAAATTTTGGGTGGGCGTGGTCTATGTGGGCGCCCCAGGGTTGGAAATGGGGCCAGCATAGTTGAGATTGACCGTATTGTCATAAGAGATGCTCAGTATCAATTCGAAGTAAATCGGTGTAGAAATGAAAACGTTAATGTAAAATAACCTAAAAAAATTAGTGAAAATATCTGACCCGGCCCCATCCCAACCCCCATAACTTTTGACCTAGGGGTAAGTTTCAAGGTTCTAGTGCTAATAGTGTAGGAGGAGATAGTGTCCAGGACGGACAGACGGTGGAGATCAATACAATATCCCCACGCTTTTAAAAGCGTGGGGATAATAAGGATATCTGTTGATCGCATATCCAATTTTACCAGAAAGATAATATCACCCTGTAGATTCAGTTTTGGTACATATGACAGAATGGCCACATGTCCCGATATGATTACATGTTTGCCTAGATTACGCCATTCATGTAATGCCAACTGCATAGTTTTTTTAGTGTATACAACATAAGTAAACGGAATCTTCATAATGCCTGTGTTACAAAGTAGCATGTCGATTTCACATTGTCAATATATTTCAAATGTTGATATACATTGTATACGTATAACAAGTACGTCAAATGTTCTGAGCTTTCTAATAAGTGACAACCAAAGTTTACGATGATTATATGTTCTAGATGTAACCGATTCCACATCACTGTCTCTGTTAACAACATCTAGCTTATATGACGTTATTGCATTTGAGGATAAATAAATTCTGATATTTCATGTCACATTCTCTTTGGATAAAATGCCAACTGCAGTAATGCTTTTGGAAATCGGTACATCAATTGATTAATATCTTCGAAAGTAGTGCAATTAAATACACCTGGCATATCCGCACGTGCGTGATCCAAGTGCATTCAAATAATCTGAGTTCAAAATTCACCATGTCTAGGGTTTAATTTTTATATAGGCTTGTTTATTAGGTGAGCGAATTAGGGTCATAATGGTCTTCTTGTTTTTACAGTTACAATATAGCACCTACATGTCAGATTATCTCATTCATTGTTCATTGACAACTACATCTGTACGTATTAATTTCCATCTGCCATAAGGCCTTACAAATTTAGTTCTTTGTTAAGCATCTGCAGGCGGGCAGTTTTTTTTGTGCATAACAGAAACAAAAACTGAGCATGCAGAAAATTTACGTAGAAAGTGCTTTAAAACGCATCCAACAGCTCACACGCAGATAAACCCTTATATGATGGGGGAAAAAAAACATGTATTCATAATTGTTTTGGTAGTTTTAATGCCCCCGAAGGTGGGCATATAGTGATCGCACTGTCCGTCTGTCTGTCTGTCTGTCTGTCCGTCTGAAATTCCGTCACACTTTGCGTTTAGGTTTTGAAAAATGTGGAAAAACACTTTGCGTTTAGGTTTAGAAAAATGTGGAAAAAGGGGGCAAATGTCATCCTATGGTGACATTCCCTATTCCCTTTCCTATCTGATGCGTCTCAGTCATTTTCAAAAAGTAATTTTATTATAAATGTTATGTTCAGAATGTAGTTCAAATATATAATATACAGGGTAACATTTGTAATATTACTCATAATTTTCAATATGTTTCAGTCGCTTGAATAAAACCATACCATAATCATGTTATTATTTATAATAAGTTTTGCTGGTATAAGTTTCTTTTTTCAATGTTTTTGTCTCTCCAAACCATATTAATAGTTTTACAAAATTCTGATTTAATGTGTTGTTTTGTCAAAGCAAACAAGCTCATAGCCCTTAACATTATGAACAGATTGTTTGGTCTTCAACACAGCATGGTCCTTTTAGGATGTACTTTCATAGTTTGTATCCAATAGTATATGAGGTAAAGTTAATGGTTTGTGGATGATAATAACTTGAGACTGATTGTGGACAGGTTTTGTGTGTGTGCTGGTATGTGTGTGCGACTAACCATATACCAGTTAAAGTGATTTAAATAAGAACAGTTTAAGTGCTTTAAATAAGAAGAAAAAATTTGACCATGATAAATATTGGTAGTTGCGCATGCTTTCATTGTTCTGCAGCCATAGAAAGTTTGTAAAGGAAACTTGTTTTGTATTAACTCGTTTTTTCCTACCTGGTTGGCAGGTCTCTAAATGTCCAGGTGACGCTAAACATAGAATTACATTTGTATGGCCTAACCGTGCACTTGCTTGCCTATTAGCTCTTTGCTTTACACGGAATTTTTACTTCGCTATTTGTCCACCAAAACCATTCCAACCGTCGCATCGTCATTTAATCAGTCAATACACGCACGATGTTCACGCGCTTTGGACTGAAACACTCATAACGTCAAACATACCGTCTCAATAATTAGAAGAAATTTGTTAAATTTCTCTTTTTCAAAATCAATTGTCACGGGTCAAAAAAATAACGATACTTAATTCATATGTTTAACTAGCAATTCGTAACTAGCAATTTCAGTTTGCCGTAATTTTGTAATACTGTATTGCTATCTCTGACATTACATCCACCGAGGACAGTCCGACTGAAGAAGAATTATGGTTGGGCGTATGGCTAGCTACCTCATCAAGTGAAAAACACCACAAGCAACAGAAACGTCATATAGCATAACGTTAGACATCGCGGACATGGGAGAAAGTCAGTCAACAAGACCGGCATCTACACCATGAGAGTTTTCTATAGGTATCATGACTTTTTTAAACAAATAAGTATTTTTTTTTAGTAAAGTGCAACCGCGCGTTTGGAATATGAAGTCCCCACACTGATCCGGCATTTCTCTAACCGTTCAAACGCGCGGTTGCACTTTACTGAAAACATACTTATTTGTTTAAAAAGATCATGATACCTATAGAAAACTCTCACGAATGAGCGGGCTCTCCACTTTATCCCATTAAAAATGGTGAAATATTAAAAAAGACATCCTTAAAAATGTTATCTGGGTCGCACTGTATTCTCCTAACACAGATCTTCAAAAGTCACGTGGTAACGGCACCGAAGATCATCAAATAAAGTGAGGTAGACCGAAATCACATTAAATGAGACTTTTGTAAACTGACGAGCATAACACATTTACATAAAAAACTAGCATTGGTGAGTTTCGAACCCACGTAATCTGTAATTCAAGTTTACCGCGTTTACCGCACGACTAAAATTCCGCATCATGGAAAGAAACAATGAACTTGATCTTCACCCGCTCACATCGCAAAACAATAACGGTATACAATTAAATTGCGCGGGTTTGGACGTGCTACAAAATAAAAATAGTTTAAGATAAAACGCTTTCCCTTCTTTAGAGTGAACAAAATATTGACATAGTACATATTTTTTTCTGAAATTCCACTTTCCAATTCAAGGGAGGCTAATATGCACATAACTCCCCGCAGAAGTTGCCTTCCCAACCTCGGTGTACAGTATTTATAACTTACAAATATGCAAGAAATATCTTAAATAAGATATTCGGCGTATCCTTACTTTGAAATGAAGTTAGATAATTGACGTTTCTAAGTTATAAAATTAAAAACAAATGTTTAAGTAGTGTTGTATTGTTTTTTTTTTCACTTAAAAGTCGCATATGCCCCGCATTAAATGTTTGTTATGGTGGGCACGTATATTCAATCACATAATAATGTTCGTAGATACACATTTTACTACGTGACATCACACCATATGTGTCCTCACAAGGTTTATTATGAATTTATTTCTTCGTCGTCGAAACATATGGTATGTTGATAGTTCATTATGACACAGTTTTCCTTCCACACAGTCAAATAACACTGTTCTACCCGCGTCATGCGAAGAGTGGTCTAACACCATACGCACATGCGCAGACTGCTCAGGGGCTACGCTTTCCACTATAAAAAAGCATACAAGGTTCTTGGTATCTCCATAGAAGCCTATTCAGCCTGCTGGGCTGGAGCTACGCTGGCAGCATATTGCATAAGACCCATCATCGCGTCTTGTAAATGGAACATCAAACCACGATTCTTTGCAATAGAAAATTGAAGTCACGATGTGTTATTCATGGCAAATGGCAAATGTCGGTAGCCTATTCTGGCATGCATACGTCACGCATGTGTGACTAGATAAGTACACAATTTCCCTTCAATCATGGACGCTATACTATTTCGGTAGTTGTGTCTCACAATACAAGACAAATGGCACTTACGGACAGGTTTTCACTCGTTTATTTCCCTAAAAGTCCTTTTATTTAATTTATTGAAAGCAATTCGGTGTTTTAAACATAAGGCGTTTATTGATATTACATTCCGTCTTCCCCCGACGATTTGCTGACCCAGCTCTGACCCTGAGCTTGGGGAAGGAATATACCGGTAAAGCGTAATTGTAACAGGGCCAAAATGTGTGCGCATCTCCCTACACTGAACAGTGTTACATCCTATGCTACAAAGACGCCATGATGTTTCCAATGTTCTGAGTGATTGTACTCAAATCAGCAAATGAAATAAATGAAGTGTAATCATTCGGGTCTGCTTGCGTTATGTAAAAGGTCATTAAAGGGGAAAAGCTGGGTTAAACAGCTACGCCGAAAAAAATCGTGTCCGACAATTGAGATACAACACATGTTAAAAAAAACACAGGTGTCCGAAAGTTTCGAGACAAAAACAGGTTATCAAACATTTAGAAACACTTAACAAATTATTGCATCGACGATGGGATAACGGTTTGCAAAATGTAAAACGTCCGTAGTTCAACGAATAATAGCACGTGCTTGTAAAAAAACCACACCGTATATTTTTTACCCAATAACTCAAATGCAATGGTCAATAGCCTTAAGGCATTCGTATGCCAGGTTTTATCATCTTAATCCGGTTGTAAAAACGTATGATCAAAGTGTCACAAGATAAACGCAGCAGGCCAGAATTCTGATAAAATAACGATGTAAAATAAAATGTCTGGCAGTTAAGAGTAATTTATTATTGACGAAAACCCATATGTCTGAAAATGTAAGAGTCACGATTTTTTTTTTTGCAAAACAAGGGGGTAACCGAAACATTACAGTTAATCGGAAGGGACAACATTCGGCTTGACTGGATATCAGAACAGAACAGAACAGAACGTTTATTCATATAACTTGAACATGTCCGGTTCATCGTTATACATACACAATTGAAAATATATAAACAATAAGCACATGCATAGTAATGCAAAAATGACCAAAATGGTATTTTACAATGTGTGCAAAATATACTAAGGCCATTATATTACTCAATATTTGCATTCAATGCCTCATTTATATCGCGTTGCTAGAACTAAATAATGAATTTCATTCCGTCATCATTGGTTGTCGGATTAATTAATCGTGTAACTTTGAAAACAATAGATGCATTAAGTATTTATTGATTACAAGCATTACTTGTCTAGTCATAAAACTGAATATGAATTGAAAAATGATGATGATGAGGATGATGTTGTTGATGATAATGATGATGATAATGATGATGCTGATGACGACGACGACGACGGCGGCGGCGACGACGACGACGATGATGATGATGATGATTTTGATGATGATGATGATTATGATGATGATGATGATGATGTTGATGATGATGATGATGATGATGATGATGATGATGATGATGATGATGATGATGATGATGATGATGATGATGTAAAGGCTGCTAAATGCGCTAAATAGGATACATGTTCCAACCTATGTACTAAACTTGTAAAATAGGCTTAATAAGTTAACTTCACACACATGCCCAAGCGACTTATAAAACATGTTTTTAGAATGCAAAAGTCATGGATATGACGATTATTCTGTTGCACAATTTATGTATCCTATATATACTGAAATGCCTGTCGGACTGACACGAATGAAACATTGCCAGTAAACGCACAGTCGTCCTCTTGCATATCAATGCCATCTCTTGCATGTAAAAACATCATTAATCAATGGCGATGTTGATTTTTTGTCGTGTGAAAATATATTCCCTCACACATACTCGAAATAATTTAAATTAATTTACATGTATTTAAAAAACGCACCCTGCTATTGCCACATCTGCGAAAAGCAAGAAATTATATATCGCCCGTTTGTTGTTTTGCTATTAAAATAATGACACGACAATAGAATAAATCAATATATTCATTAAAGCCACACATCACATGTAAACAGTACTATTGACATGTTGGCACCACAGCTATTACAAAAAAAGTTTGTTTGACATGCCAACGTCGTAGATATGACAAATAATTTGTTCTGCAAGACATAACTCATCCTTAGGATCACGATCCATATGAAGCCAAAGAGACATTTCGAAGCTAATTCGTCAGAAATTTAATTATACGCGGCTGATATTATTGACATCCATTATCCACGTCTGTCATAGATGAAGATTACAGTTAGACAGAGAGAAATCACAGTTAGACAGAGAGAAATCAAAGAATATCAGAAACGGATAACGGTACACGTCTTCAATTGCAATTCATGTATGTTCAATGCAAATCTTATGTTTGAGTTTGTGTTGCTTTTACATTGAGTGAATTTGGTTATATCTGTATGGCCGGTGATAGAAAGCCATGTTTAATATGAGTAACATATTTTAAGTGTATTGTTACATATACAGAATGCGTTGTACAATTTGTAAACGCAAGCATAATAGGCAGCTGGACCCACACTTGTCGAAAAAATGTGTGTTTTGATTTGGCCCTGATCTGCCATCAATTAAAATATAGCTCGGGCGCTTGAAGTGGCTTTAGATCTATTTTCTTTTAAATCTCAAAGGATTGAAATATTAATAAATACAACGACATGTCAGGCCCAACGAAGTACCTCTGTCGTCAATATGTTTAACAATTTGTTTATTTTTTTTACGATGCATACCCCTGCGTCCTTAACAGTTGATCTCTTGATCGCAAAATCAATAGGGGACTTTCGTTCCTCAACACTGACCAGCATATTAATATACGTCATTTGTAGAAATTGCTTTTCATGTCACATGCTTCTGTGACCTTGATCGCAGATTGGTTAACTCAAAACGTGACAGTCTCTTTCTTTCCAACTGAATGACCAGCACGAGCAAATTGGCATGATGTGCGCTGCATATTGACCCAGTCAGCAAAATGTGTCTTTAAATTGAGATCAGACGCAGCATCTCATTTGATTTATATAATTGACATGATCATTCCAGTGTTTGTTTCATGTTCGTTAATTGCAAACTAAATATCGTGTGTCTCGTCATTGATTTGCAAATGCTTTCATCGTCTACGAGAAATGGGGATTGTATTGTCTCTTTAATCATTTGCCCATTGGTTCTATGCACTGCCATCATTGCGCATTGTTGTGTCTGTGAATCTGAAAAAAACAACAATAAGGTGGTAAATATTCAATAGGGACAACGTTTTTGTGCAGTGCTTAATAATTTATCTTTCAAATATACTAAATCGGTAATTGTATTTATCAACGCGAAATAAAGACATTCGATTGCCCTAAATAAAAACACAAACGAGGTCTCAGCGCATTTCCGTCATCATAATTCAAATAATTAAGCGCAAACAAGTGTAAACACATTTCAAATATTTATACAGCAGTGGCACATTTATGATTTCTTAAATAGTCTAGCAGGTTTGTATTAACGAGTTAAAGAGCATGTGACTCAATTTAAAAAGGGTTTAGTTGTAGAAGACTTATAGCCATGGGCTCCCACATGTATTTTATATACGCAAGGGTAACAACTGATAATTTAAAACTGGAAATTAATATTACGGTACACTCTCAAACGTAGAAATCTAAATATCTTAATTATAAAAATGAAAAGTATACAATTTCAGATATGTGAAAGGACGTTTTATATATTCCAGTTAAAACATTCGTCTTACACTCAACAACATTGTCATTGTATTCATCTATCGTTTACACAAAACTATGAAAAAAGCGAAACCTCAGCTGCACCAGCAAGAGAGAAACCGTATAACTTAGACAATCACAAGCTCCGTTTTACTTAGACAATCACAAGCTCCGTATTACTTAGACAATCACAAGCTCCTTACGTATTACTTAGACAATCACAAGCTCCGTATTACTTAGACAATCACAAGCTCCGTATTACTTAGACAATCACAAGCTCCTTAATAAAGGAAAGTTACCGAAGCTCAGGGTTGTTTATTTAGGACTACTCGTCAATTGCCAAATAGTCTGATACAGCTCATAATCCATAGTCACAGCAGATAATTAAGGTGCATAGCACCAAAAACAAAAGACGCAGAGCACACTTAAAAGACACCTCACACAATCAAAATACACGGTACACGACCAATAGGTCTCACATGTGAAACCACTGTCTAGCAGCATACAAAATAGTAGGAGTGTTGATTTCATAGCGGATAATAGTAACTATTATATGAGTGCGAGGGACATTTTTCGAATAAAACAATGTCAAAGTTACCATATTTATTTTACATTCGGATAGGTAGCAGAACCACCTGTATGTGTATAATTAAATGTTGCAATAAGTAACTGATGGTTCACATTTTAATCACTCGTTTATTAGTGAACTATACACCCACTTTACAATCTGCTCTTTTGATTCGCCCAACAGTGAACTCACATATATTGTTTACCGCAAACCAAATATAAATTCCCCTTAATAACATGTTATGAAAGATTATTAAAATACGATGTGGTAGTTCATAACGTGTAACCAGTTTTTTCAACTAGAAAACAGTATTTACGCCCTCAAAATTATTATCGTTAACAACTTGATAAATTGCTTCATGCTCGTTTTAGAGATCGCACAAAGTCCCCAAAAGTGTTTGAAACATTATGTGTATTTGAGAGAGGTCATTAAAAATAATTTATTTTTTACTTTTCTTCCGGTTTGTCAAGGAAGTAGCACCTGCTCTTTGCAATTTAAACGAACAAAAACTAATTTGTACTCAGACGAAATACAAATTTACTACGATAGTTGTTATTTGCAATTTAAAAATCAACATTACATTTGGTTATAAACGATGAAATGTCTGTGTTTTCTAAACATCACTTTTAGGGAATACTATGTTGTCTTGATTTGGCAAGAGTAAAATATAAAAACATATCGAAAAAGTCTGATTTCTTTAGACGTAAAATTTGCAAATGCGAATGATTTATACTCCCGATACACCGACTCCGTTCGAAGTACGTTTTGAAAAATGTGACTAAACGGGCTCGAACTGTGTGAGAACTGAGTGATCGTAGAAGCAACGTGTTACGAACTGTCTTCGAACTTTGTTGACGGCCTGGAACGGGGTTGAACGGAAGAGGTGTTCCAGAACTTTGAGCCTACTCAAAATTTTCTTCCGATCATCCCGTTCTACAATTAAACGTAGTAACAACGTACTGGAAACGAAATAGACGTACTAAGACGGATAGGTCTAACTAAGGTCGGGTTAGGAACGTGCCAGAACGTATTGCGATCGGACCGAAATTACGATGCCACACCGATCGAGTTCGTTTCTAGTCCGTCCAATCCGTTCTCAGACAGACCGACCCCCGCCCGCACTACGTCTCAAGTACGATCTTGTTTCGTGTAAATAAATAGAAACTAAAAGATAGGTTCTTACAACGTTTGCAACACGTTCTATAAGTTCTCAGTAAGTTCTTAGTACGTTGTACTCGTTTTAAGGAGTTCGCATTAGGTTCCAAGTACGTTGTACTCGTTCAATGCAGTTGTTACAACGTTCAAACAGTAAATACAATACGTTCAGACAATGTGCATATAAATAAAGGTCGTTTTCTCAAAATTCATCATTTGTGATTTTAAATTGAAACATGGACAATCTTGGAGCTGTTAATTTTTTAAATGTTGGCTTCGTGCAATTAATGTTAGAAGCAGAGCAGCAAAATAATGGTTTGTTGGGCCGAGAAAGAAGGCGGAAACGACACAGAACTTTCTTGGAGGCATTACAAATGTACGTCTGATCGATCGGTTCAAAGCGTGAAACATAAATGGGAACTGGCAGGAACGTAGTCGTTTTTATAATCGCCGTGCAGTACGTGGCTGCAACTACGTCCTAAACGTACTAAGAACGTAGTAGGACGGAGTGAGAACTACCTTTGTACGAGTTACCACTGCACAACGAATAAAGACGAACTGCGTACGAATGTGATCGAACTGGCTGGAGACGGGCTCGGTCTGACTGAAAACGGTATACCAACGGGGACAATGGGAAAATTGACCTGATTTTAACTGGGTAAAGGCGGACTGGCAACGGGATAGGACGGGATAGGAACGAGCTGCACGTAACTGTGTATGAAAGTCATTCAATCATATTGCAAATTTTTGTCTGACCAAAACTACACGTTCAAGCAAGTTCACATCCAGTTCTGCATTTTCTTCAGAACGTGGCCGAACTGTCTAAGAACGTGCTTGGTGTATGGGCTCCATTACGAACGACCTAGATTATATGGAATCAAACAATATTATCGCATGACATTCGTCGTTAACGTACCGGTATGTATTAAATAAAACCCTAGCGGATGGATACTGTGGATAAAGCATTTTGTTTTGGTGACACCTCTAAGCGTCTTAATTACTACGGTGTGCGAACATGAACATACGGTAACGCATCAGTCAGTTTTTTTTTTTATCTGCATAGGTACTCATGGATTTTAAGCCAGATGTTGTTGTTTAAAAAAAAATTAATACACTAAGCGCAACACATCGTTTTATCATTGTGACATATAATTAATTGAAATGTTAACTTTAAGTTTTGCAATATCTTAAAATGGTGCAAAGCAAAATGCTTTTTTATGCAATTTTAACAATCGTGTGTCTAAAATGGCCCAATGAATTCGTATGTTCGTATTCATGTGTGTTGCCAATCAGTATCATATATTTTTACATGACATTTTAACAAGATGAATTACTGAATTGCTGTAAAATAAACTATACCAAACAGTAAGTCGTTCAATGTTCAATATTTTCACGTTTGATTCTTAAAGCACTTGCTTTTTTTTTCTCTCACATTCCCAATAATTTTGTGCTCTAGTTCGTCAAAATATATATTCGCTGTTATTAAGACGATTTTGAAGATATTTCTAATAATTGGAATACTGTCGGAAGCGCGCAACACCATTATTATTATTATTTTGAACTCCGAAGGGTGCTTAGATGATTACAGTGGTAACACTTTTGCCAAAAGAAGTTCTCTTAAGCAATCACGGCGATAAGAGGTAAACCATAGTATTGTGAGCATTTGCACTAGCTGATGAGTCATTTCGAAGACATTTAAATGGCAAATTAGCCCGTACTATGAATGTCAATTATAGCTGATGATCATACATATAACAAGGCATGTACCTAAAAAGACACACGATGTTTAGATTGATGTTCCAATGTCACGTTTTTCTAAATTGTATTCAAAAGCACACGAGATGTTTCCAAGACCTTACACAAGCTAATTGATCCCAATATTAATTAGTGATGTTCTTGATGATTACACATTTTCTTTACAAGTGTCACGAATTTTCCGAATATAGGTCATGCTAGAAAATAATGTTAAAACATGTATTCATTCCGTTTTACTTGTTTTCTGTTTTATGCACTCAATATAACTTTTTAATCGACACATGTTCAAGTTCATCAACAACTATAACTGGAAAACAATATAGCAAATGTTAAAAGATCACATTATAACATTATGGATTTTCAAATCCACATAATGAAAAAAGAACACAAATCAATCTTCGATGACGTATCCATTGCAAGTTTATTGAGCAAATGAACAGTCTCTGTTAATTACTTATGTCAGTTAGAGCGTACATGTCGGGTTCACAAAATATTCAAACAATTAGGGTCAACGTCTATCTAAATATTTAGGCCGCAATACCTTTTTTAGCCAATCCGATCAAGGCCATGTTTACCAAAAATAATCATCGTGTTTTTTCTATGTGTTGAATGTATATGATTGAGGTAATGCTCTGTACTAATGTGCGTAGGTTGCCTAGACCTTGCTGTCTGAGAGAATTGGAATTTAACTAAATTAATTGTTGAAAATCTAGGTGCTTGGCATGATCAAATTTCGTTCTAGTTTAACAAATAAATTGTCAGCTTTTAGTATACATATACTATATAATTACTACATATTTTCAACATCAACTATGTCTATGTGTTCTTTATAGCAGGTGAGAGACATAAAATGTACAATATATTATAAAAGCGGAATTATAGTTGAGCGCACTGTCTTGTTTTATATTTGGCCATGTAAGCTATTACCCACAGTGTTTTATCTCACAGAGTGTGGCCATTTCTTAATGTGTTATGCTTTCGTTGTGTTTTCTTCCTCAAATTATTTAACCCCTGAAAGTGCACTGTTCTTTTACAATGAATCAATATGCTATAACACAATATGCTTTTATTCTCGTGCTGCTATGTAACAGGTAAATATTAGCTTAATACATTCATCCTTTATTATCGGCTACACATGGAAGCATAACTAAAAGCCGTGTATTACTTCATCGGCATTTTTTTTCAATGAAAACATTTGATTCAAATATGAAAACGTCATGCATTTTTATAAAAAGAAATACACTTTAAACTGGATTCGATCCATCTTCTTAAGCAATTTTTATTGAAAACGAACAATACACTAGTTTATTCGAGACGTATCAACGGAAATACGTGCGGAGAAGATTTAAGTTCAAGTTCATGGCCAACAACAGGTATTAATTGATACAATAGTTTGTATGTAAAAATAACGAGTTTGAAACATTTGGTTTTGATACAAATCCAATATGGTATAAATGTAAGTCATTTGTTAAAACTTGAACATAGAACAAACTTCACTTATATGATCATATGAAAAAACATCCTACCATAATATTTTTTTAAAGTCAAGAACGATTCTCACACGATAACACTTAATAAATAAAAATGATCTGAGCATGGTATCCCTCTTAAAGCATTCAATGCAAATCATTGCGGGTTGAGCTACAATTGTTAGTATTGAGTATACAGTGCATGCTTAATTTAGTGTTGATTGGACCTTCCGATAGGAATACTGCTTGTATAAATGATTTCCAGCTGTATCGGTTGTTTTATCCTATTCAGCGCAAGCAGTACCTGTTTGAATTACAAGTACCCTAAACAGATATTAACGACATATTTATGCAAACACGTTAATTGACAAATTCAATCAACAACATTTTTGCCATTATTTATTCTTCGTTCCAATTGAATTGTGCGAGTAATAATTTAAATATTGCGACGGCTTGAAAACATATCTAGGTCATGAAAACCTTGTTGTTATTGATTTACGAAATAATTAAATGTTGTTGAGCGTACAATCACGACATTTATCAATGGACCGTGTCTTGGAAAAAAACATCAAATGTTCAATCACAGTTGATTGCAAAGCATTACGATACATCGTATACTGTTTTAGCTTTAAAGCTTCTGACCTTGAAATGAAGTACATGTTAATTAATACATATAGATGCAATTTGAGAGTATGCAAAATTGTCATTAAATCTATAGCTTAGTTAGCAAGTATTTTATTATTTTTCAAACGATACCGCTTTTAAAACCGAAAGTAGGATTTCTATACGTATACGTCCATTTCGACAAACGCGATTATTTTTAAGTTTGAAAGCGCAAAAAAGACGGATTTTTACCTTGTAACCACCAGATATATTCTAATTGGCATAGATAAAATATGTTTCTTATTTATACTTAAATTTACTATGCTGAATAAGTTGTGTGGCTTTAAGTGCACATGGAGTGTACATTAATTATACGTTGTGTAATGCGTATAAATAAATCATATGAATAATTGATTCAGTATGGCTCATCTGTAATAATTGACATAATAGCAACCCGAATACAATCAAACGTGCAGAAACTATTATATATTATGGATTTGGTCATTTTTAATCTATGGTATCTGTAGATTTGTTATATATTACATTCGCACCCAAAGAGTTTGAACAAAATACAATGCATTTCTTACTTAAAAGACACATTAAATGACATAATTTACTATTATTATTCTTATTTGCAAACATTAGGAACCGTAGTTTGATGTATGTTGTTTTAGTTTTATTTTAAAATATACCATATATATATTAGGTATTTTTTGTCGATTTTTAAACTAAGTGCGAGGATTCTCACTATGGCTGTACAGGTTTTGCAAAACTTAATGACGTTATTTTACCATAAGCACATCGAAATTGTAAAATATATAAAAAAAATCATATTATTTGTGGACATTCTTGACACAATATATAATTAATTAATTGTTTCGACTCGATAGTGCTATACAAAGGATTATGCGTTTGAGTTAAAATAAATCGGGTGTAACTCGTACAGTTAAACAAATAAAGCTATGTATGCAACACTGGTATACATGCTCTTCGTACGTGTCTTGGCCTTTAAACAAACCCATTTTATATCATAACGGCAAACAAATAGGCCTTCAAATTCGCCCATATAAGAACATACACAGTAATTAAAAGCGTTAATAATAATTTAACATACAAGGCAATCCTTGATTACATTTATCTGCCTGTAACATCTTTCCCCAGCTTATGCTTTACGATGTTACTACTGGTCATGTTTTAATTAACAGATGTTGTTTTTTTACCACACAGCGATAATATCGGTCGATCATAAAGCATGTTCCATTATAATTGATAGCGTTGCTCTTGCAGAATTGTTTCCAATATCCGGTAGAAATGGCCGATACAACATGTGTACTAAAGATGTATTTTTATAATCGAATAGCATGACTTTCTAAAGGGATTTTTGAGGAAAATCAAGATAATTATGGTTATTGACATACATTAAGATTCCATAGATTATATATAATTATTATAGTTTTTACAAGGCATAGGACAACTAATAATACTTTCCTTCCACCCTGTTGGTCGGTTGTCGGACGGATTGATTGTATGTAGGTCCGGAAAACATGTTGACGGCTTACACAAATAAAAGTTGATTTGTGCATGCTCGTAGGAAAACACGCATAAGCATTTTGTAAAAAAAACTGCTAACGTTATGCACCCGTTTAAAATTTAAATTTCTACAACATTATTATTAAACACTTTCTGACGAAGGACTCAAACACTTTAACTTTTAAATTTAATTTTCATTCTGTGAACCCTATGGAGAGAAGGCTGTATGTCCGTGTGAATTTTTATCATTCGTTAAAAATTGCTTACAAAACGCTTATTGTTTCACTTCCTATTTCATGCGTATAACTAACTATGATCATGGGTATTAATTATTCGTATACTATTTATACCAAAATACTCTCTTTCTCGTCCATGGATGGTTTTACTTAACCTTGGTGATGCATTTTGTTAATAACCACTGTATAAGAGTAGATTTATGTAAAAAGAAATTCAATGTATAGAAACGTATACAAAATAGTTACATCACTTGGGTCAAGTTGCATGCAACAAAAGCAAATAAACTCATTCAAACATACCACCTTGATATAATAAAAGACGTTTAGACCTTTACAATAATGGATCTCCAAGTAATGGGTCTAGCATTTCGTTATTCCTAAATAGGCAAAGTAAACTGTTATTTAGATGAACAGGAAAAAATCTTTAATTCGCTTTTATTTTACGCCATTAACAACGTATAGGGATTCTATGATGCGAGAAAGCATACACGGCTTCTAATATATTAGTGTTGGCTAATGGTTGCTGATATTATTATAGCAAGCCTAATGCAGAGATAAAACAGGAATAAGTAATACGTTAAAAAATGGCATTATCGAGTCTTAAATTAATTAGTTTTTTAGGTTTATAAATTGCATTACTTATTAATCAGTTTCGCAAGGTTTTCAACCAATATAGTGTTCTTTGTATTATATTCAATATGGGTTCAATAAGTTTCGCAAGGTGTGTACTGTTGCATTACAATAATGGCAATATAAAATCGAAATTTCAATAAAAAAGCCATTTGTATTTGTTTCGATGCATGTCTTGTCTTAAGTTTGCATAACAATGTCTTAAACGTAATTATACTACGAACATATATGCTTTAAGTGTTCTCAGAACAGTTTATGGTGTTGAGGAAGAACGTACAGGATTCTTGTTGAATTGCGTCTGTGAACTGTTCGTTAAACTGTGCCCATTAAGTCATTTCCAATAATGCAGATAAGGCCGTGTTAATTTAGCTTGCATTAACTTCATATTGCTTCGAAATGTTTTTGATTATTTAATGCATTTACGGTCATGTGTCAATGGCGAATAGCAACAGAACCATGAGTTATATTAAACAATTTGCAAAGTACACACGAGGCCACTTTATGTGGCCGCAGTGTTGCTCATTCGTTTTTGTTCCATAAAAGTGCATAGTGTACGGGCGATTGAGTTTGTGCTACACTGTACGACATTTTGTTTCTTGTTATAAATAACGGAAAATATGATAAAAATATCATTCTTTTTTGCTGGTGCAGGTGCAGTTTCACATTGTTGATATTTGTTGACGACAGCTTACATTTGTAACATTCGGACTAAGCATACCAAAGAAGTTTATAAACACTGATACCTCAATATGAAGAAGTGAAACTCCAGAAGCTGCAGCAGTATTGCAGTTTTATCATACACACCTCTGTGGTCCTTTATTTATGGCAAGGAACCAATTGCCAAAACGGTACAGTACGGCACAAAACGAAACAACATATACACATAGTAGAATAAAGCTGGGGTCACCGCCTTGGAACGGTCAATGCTAAGCATTGGGGGTTTAAACCAGTTAATGAGCGCTCAACCTCACACTTGGCCCAGCAATATTCATGATACATATAAGTGTAAATAAAATTTAACCTCATAGCATTGCAACTCAAATTTAACAGACGCATTTATCTTATCCTGGTGCAATTGTCAGTCATACAATTGGACAAGTAAACAATTTTAAGAGTTCTTCCTGGTAGCATATTTAATGGCGAAATGCTCTCAAAGGTGCTACAGTGTATGCAGGAAATTGCCGCGATGAGCGACTAAAAACTGTCATCAAATAGTCCAATTGATACAAAGGATGTCGCAACGTATTCCTTATTAAGAGCAATCATGTTCTGCATAACTCAATACTATTCGTACGTATTTATAAACTTAACACTTTAAAACGAAGGGGCGTAGTTGATATTGATGTCTCTAATTTTGAAAGAGGCACTGACAAACGCTTACACAAGTTATACCTTGTTTATTTAAAATGTTGAAAAAGTTCCATGCTATCATTTTCATGTTTCATTTAAACATAAGTTGTTATAACACACTGATGCTTTTTAATTGATGGAGGGCATACTATGTAACCATTTAAGTCCGGAATTCATTATGAACGCACTTAAATAACTTATGGTTGTATTGAGGTATAGTGCTTTTATGTTGTGTGTAGATCTTTCGTGAAGATCTATGGTTGGATTGCATTTGGAGATGGTTGCATCAAGGCCATCATTACTAACAATAAGACAAATGTTTCCTCTCAACATATTGCAATTTAATATTGAAGTTGTATTGTATTGTACTGTATTTGTGTTCATAGATAGCGTGGATACTGATAATTATTAGTATTTTTTATTATACTACTACTACTACTACTATTAATAATAATAATAATAATAATAATTATTATTATTATTATTATTATTATTATTACTATTATTATTATTATTATTANAGTAGTAGTAGTAGTAGTAGTAGTAGTAGTAGTAGTAGTAGTAGTAGTAGTTGTAGTTGTAGTAGTAGTAGTAGTAATAGTAGTTTTAGTAGAAGTATTTTTAGACATCAACGCATCTGTCCTTATTTTACATTGCCTGCAAGTTATAAAAAAATACCTAATTATTTATCGAATGACTTGGTTTTATGAGGTCAATGTACATTCTTCAATTGAATATTGTAGTATCTCTAATGTTAGAAGTTGATAATTAATTTTCATTGACCAGTCCAGATGAACAAATTAATTTCTGTGACACTCTTTAATATCCAGAAGGCCAATCGTACACCATATGGTAAGAGTGATCTATGCTATGTCACGAGTTCTAAATAAATGATAGTGTTCAATCCGAACCTATGTCAAGAGCAATTGATATTTGGTGTTTCTTGGTGTCTTGGCTTCTGGTGCAAATAAATCTTGGATATTTGCGACATCACATAAATATTAGTCTATTTCTTAGTCATAACTTCGTTATTTATTTATGGCAAACTGTTCATGCATAAGCACCTCTATATACAAACAATAAACATTGGTTTTGAAGAGTGCAGCTTTTAACGAATGACTGTTATGTTTTATAAATATACGTTACAAAATAAACTTATCGTTTTAATGACAATTTAAAATTTGATTTATACAAACATTAGCAATAAAATGTGCAACTAAAACGAGCTAGCTAATTATAAAAAATTATACTGATTGGTTTGCTGACGGTCTCAAACTTTGAAACCGTACCTATGAAGATCAAGTAGTTATACATGTAACACCTGTACACATAGTCATACAAGGGTGGAAATATATGACGCTTTCATATATATTTTTCACATATGCGAGACGTTTATAATGAATGTATTGGTCCCCAATATCGTATTACGAGTAATTGCCTGCTACGCTGTAAACTTTAGAACAATTGTTTAATGTTAATACAGGTTTCTAGTTATATAGGTTGTTTAGATTCATTTTCATGCATGGAGGCTATTAATGAGATTATTTGCATTGTCATGTACAGTAAAAGCATTTATTTTTGTCGGCATGATATTTCGTGTGTGTATTTTTTCCCTTAAAATACTTGTTATTTGACATGTAAATGTGTGGATTTCTAATATTTTAAGAAACAACACGGTCATTTTCCGATGTGTTTTTATAAAAGTCTTGGATCGGTCAATCGGATAAATCAACGAAAATTAATTCCTCCGGAATAATACTCATTTGACTAAATTCGAACAGTGTTTCTTTTATATTTTCAAGCGATTAATAAATATGTGTGCTCTACTAATTCAGGATTTCAAGGAAATCTATTTGCAATAATCTTTATATTAAATTAAGTTTTTTTTTCTAAAAAAAATACAGTTTATTGACTTGTTTTTTCTATACTAAAAAATTGTATAATTTCTTGCGAATATTTTTTCGTTAATTTCATAGAAAACTATGTGTAGTTGTAACAAAAAGGAATTCAATAATTTTTATAAAAAATAACGCAATGTAAATGAGAAACTACACATTAACATTAACATTAACTCCAGATGATTCACCAACTATCTTATAAAGATAAAAAACACATATATTTCAAGGCACATTATAAGTAGATTGTTTAACATATTTAACTTTATGATTACTGCTACTTTTATTGAATTATTAAAAATTATAACAGATTGT
This sequence comes from Dreissena rostriformis, assembly GCA_007657795.1. Taxonomy (NCBI): domain Eukaryota; kingdom Metazoa; phylum Mollusca; class Bivalvia; order Myida; family Dreissenidae; genus Dreissena; species Dreissena rostriformis. The sequence continues at coordinate 21,776 of VMBQ01005232.1, forward strand.
TACAGTGTCTTTATCCTGATCAGTAATTTAGCATTGTTAAGCCCGTGCCTACGAAGTATGTCATGACTAGGCTAGTGTCATTGCGACTCACGAGATGTAGACCAAGATTGGTAATTGGTATATTGCATCCAGAATGCGTAAACAAGCACGAATATGTATAGTTATTTTCCAAAGCTAGCCTGACCACGTGTTTCTATATTAATTTCTAAAATAATTAACTGGTTTTGTATATATATTTTGTAGAATGACAATTATATTTTTATGATGTCCGTTAAGATTCTATATTTTATTAACTGTTTTATAGAATCAGAATTACATACATTAAAAATATACTATATTGGCGTTGTTAATATAAAGCTTTATAACAATGTTGTTGTTCTTTCTCGATTGAAACATCGATGAGGAGAACGTTAGAATAAGCTGGTACATAATTGAATTGCTTTGGTTAATTAATTATTTGTTCTGTCTTCCTGGTAAAGCTGCATTTAAGTGTTTGTATTAACCACTTATGTCGTAGTCTCATTGTTCCCAATTTAACGTTTTGCAGATGCATCCATTCTGCTAAGGAGATCTATTGATACGCAGCCTTGCATGTTGGGAAAAATATTAAACAAGTATCTGTACCCTGAAATTGAATTCCGTCGCACAATACAGCATTCGCAGATAATTTAAGATGATTTAGTCAACATGTACGAGAGAGCATAGCCTGGCAGAAAAGTGTTTTTCAGTATTTGATGACATGCCTCAATATGGGCAAACCTGACTATTATGTGTTTACAACAAATTCACGTCGCACCGATTCTTGAAATTGAAAAATGCGCTTGAATCCCTGCTAAAATTCAACCGAATGAAACAATGTGGCTTTCACGAAGATTATGTACATGCACTGCGTGGCGTTTGCATAATTTAATTATTCAAGTCTCTAAGGCGAACGCCATAATTTGCATATCATAAAGCTTTACAAATGCAAAGTATTCGGATTATTTTAGTTCATAGAAATGTTTCAATATTAAATGAAACTTTGATTTCAGGTTTATTTCAATATTTGGTGCGTATAGAAGGCTAATGTAAATGTTGCAATCAAGTAACATTAACAGTTCCATCGAGTTAAAAAATGCAAATAAAATGTATGATTTCATCTCGCTCATATCACAGAATGTGATTACATTTGTAAATCATGACTACTTATTTATTGATTATGAAAATGAAGTAGATTTAACGAGTATTGCATTTACATAAGCGTTATGTCGGATATCTAAATCTGAAGAATTTCGATGTATGAAAGCAAAGAATAACCAACTAAAAACTGCCTATTGTACTAAATCATACGCTCATAAAAATGATGTTTTCCAGGTGATTTCACTAACAGGTTATACATTTATAAAGACAACACAGGGTAATGTGGGCTATTTGGTTTAAAAATTAGCATGCACAATCATATTACTGTCTGTCTTGGCTAAATTAAACTCTCATGTTTGTATACTAAAACTTGCAGTTATACTGATACCAATGAAATAGCAGATCGTATTTGTTTTGTTGCTCAATCAAAATCCGTTTGGTAAGTAAAATGGGGAAAGTTTCGTTCCTTACAAGCCTAGTTTTTGTTAGATATAGAAACACTATTTCTGTAACCCTTAGCTAGCCTTTTATTGTAGGTATAAATTGACAATTTGCCTACACTCTACAGGACAGCACATACAACAAAACACAAACCATACGCACTAATTAAAATAAGTGGTCACCGCTTTAGAAGGTGCAGTGCAAAGCATTGCGAATGGTGTGGCGAAACTTTTAATCGGTTTTAAAAAGCTTGTTTCTGAATTTGACAAAAGTCTAGATTTGTGTTGCGGGGACTAGGCAGGGAGATAATTGTCAGCCAATATCATGGCGCACATTTAGAAACTAATGTACGAACACATGCGTATATTTTAACATAAGTACGAGAATATACACATTATAACTGTTTCGTTTGGAATATTAAAAACTTTATAAGACCACACCTAAATATCACGAACTCTCAAAAGAAAACACTTTATCAAGATATGGTGGATGCAGATAAATATTGATCCATTTGTAATCAACCCTTATCTTCTTCATTCAGCTTGCGGTGGAAATGAACCCAATGACACTCTGCAGAAATAACAAATGTATCTGCGAAATCGCGAGGGTTGTCGTTTAAGATGCGCATAAAGAAGAAAGTGCATTGTGACGCATTTTGACTGGAACCAATCAGAATATTACGGAACATGTATAGAACTAATCAGCTCAGTTATTGTGTTTTGTAAAGCTCGTGCATGAGCATGTCTCTTACTTTTAAAACTCCACTCAAACTTACAAACGGTTTGCAAATATACAAAACTAACTAAACAATAAGGATTTAAACAATCTTTTTAACTAAGTAAGTTCCAAGTATTCCCCGATATTCAGTATATTGAGTATTGTTTATCTTTGTTTGAATATATGTATTGATCAAAAGACAATATAATTACACGCATTAAGCAATAGCAATACAACCAATAGAAACAATGCAATAAACATATCGGTCAAAATAAATGCAAGAGACAATAGCAATATACATACTTATATACAATATACAGTTCGACAAATAAATTAAAGCATAAAACTGCATGTTCAGACTTAATAATTTATGTTAAAAAGCTGTCCAAAAGTTTCTATCATCAGTTTGATCATTATTGAAGGCAATTATCTCCCCAATGTTAAGCCAATACTGAAGATAAGTATTAAAATGATAAATATTGGGAATGTTGTTCTGATATTTATTTCTTAAAAATATAAAGTTTTGCCAACAATATTATAAAGTTAACACTCCGTAACAATTTTTAATGACCAACTAAAACGTTGCAAAAACTTATATGTTCATAATCAAAATTTGAAAATCTCGGCAAATGCTCTCTTTGTTCGATAGACAATTTTACATCGTTCCAAAACTGTTGAATTATAGGATATTCCCAAAACATATGCACATTTGAAACTACACATCGGAATGTATTAAACTACACTGCAGTAAAAAACTATTGTTTGGAATAATTTGCATAATAATTTATACTGAAAAGTTCTTTTTTATAAAACTATAGTATTTCAGAAAATCACTAATATTTAACCCGTACAAGTATTGAAATTACTCAAATCTATAACTATTGTCTCGTTCTATAGTCGTATATTTGTTCTACATTATTAACTCCTTTAATATGCCATCCTTTGTGGAAAAATAAACACTGATATTTTGTTTCTATAAATGAGTTATTCCAAATTATTTCTTCTCCGATGGTTGTGTTGTGATTATGAACGTTGACCTTATTCCAGACCTCACATATATCTTTTAAGAACATTGATCGAACTTAAAGTGTGTATATACTGTCAGGTTTAATTTGATTGTTTAAAATGTAATAATTTCCGTAGCTTTCGAGAAAAGTATTGTATAATTTTTTATTTTATTTTTTCAGATTGGTGTTTTAATTGTTTAATCCAAGAAACTTTGAGACCATCTATACAACTTTCTATATCAATCATGTTAAAACCGCCATTTTTATATTCTTGTATAATTTGATCACGTTTAATCCTGTCGGTTTTGTAATTCAATGACAATTTGGACATAGTTGTTTTTAAAGTTTGAATTTTAATTTCATCTGGTCTTTCTGAAACTGTTAATGGGTATATTGGTTTTGGCAATGCAAAAGTTTTGATAACTGTGCTTTTTCCTATAAAATAAAAGATTCCATTTTCTCTGTTCAGCCGTTACATTTGTATTGTTATATATAATATAGTATTTTTTATCTGCGGCTTTTCTTTTTTTTTAATTTAACAGGTGACTGTTTTACTATATGTTACATATATCATCGGCAACCAATTGAAGCATGAACGATTTATGTTTTCAATCAAACGACAAGGGATTTTAATAAAACAGTGTGGCGCGAGATACCAAAACGAGGTCAACTACTCTTAACGCAATTACAAAACACAATAATTTACTGAGCAATTTTATTAAATTACTTTTGTAATAAACAAACATAAACTAAATAATTCGGGACAAATATTCAGCGAATATAAACTTCGAAAACTAATTTCTACTTTAAATGTAAATCAGAGTACATTTATTGTTGTCAAGTTATGTTCATAAAGTGTTCTGGTGGAATACGCGATTTAAAAAAATGTTTGCTTAACTAATATGACATACATGAAGGAATCATGAAGAACAATTACGTCGAAACTATGTTTAACGCCAAAACAAACAATACACCAGGTTTAACACTCTTTTCGTACTAAACATAAAAGCCGTTTTTGTCTTCATTTTACGACTTTAGATTTTTCCCTAGACTAGTAAAGTGTTATTGTAAAGATAGCATAAAGTATTACCTATAACCTATCACATGCACATGCTCATGCATTCTTTGCCAAAAGTATGACAAATGAAAACTCGCATGTATTGTAGATTTCATTGCTTCATTGGAATATTGGATCAGACATCAAACCTATATATGTCGTTCGTGTTCAATCAAACATGGCAATAACCACTAACAACTAAAAAGGCACTGAACTACCATTTATAAGTCTATTTTGTATTTGTTGGCCAATAAATGATCAATTCAATCAACGGCTTTCGATATTATATGTTATACATCATTATTAAGTTCTGCTAGTATTAATGCGTATAAATTGATAAGGCGTATTATGAGTTCTACGTCTGGTTTATCTTAATCGTTCAATAACAAACTAATAAACTCTTATTAGTCTCAAATCTGGACTTTGATCATTCACCCATGGCTAAAATAAATACGACTCATAATGGTGTATGAAGTACGTGACTCTTAATTAATGAACGCTTTATGTTGGCGGTATCCGGCAAAAAGTAATATAAATCCTCTCAGATAACTTTATGGCCAATATGGATTAACCCTATAAATTCAGATGGTGTTGAGCAAACATACATTTTCACTCAATGGTCTTGCGCGTCTACCTTATTAGTCAGCACAAAAACATGCCCATGCATAAATCATTTGACTATGGGATAGAGTATGTCTGCTTGTCACTTGTCTGCCAGATTTATGACGGTGTACTTTACTTAAATTATGTTTTATGGCTGTTTCTCTAGTCTCTCGGACTAGAACTGAAACTGGCAATAACCTTATCAAAATTATGAGGAAAAACATGGTTTTTACTTACGCATTTTAGATTTTGACAGACATGTCTTAGTCGCTGTTTGTTGGAATAAACTAGCAAAAAAGGCGTCTAGAGAAAAACGATAACTCAATACGTCATTATTTAATTAAAGGTATGTAACCAGTGCCTATCCATGAACGACAGTTAAAATAAGTTAATAAATTTCAACACTAAATGACTAATTCAAGTAGATATTAGCTTAAATGCCAAAATATGTACCTAGAATAACCCACATTCGTTTATTTCCAGAGACACAATTGTAACATTAAAATGAGTTTGAGTCAAACATGAACTTCACAAGATAATCTCCGTTTGCCTGCGAAGTATTATTTCGCTATTTCTGAGGAAAGCGTTCTGATTTTTATTGACAATATTGGTCGAACTTGTTTCGTCTGTATTTTCAACTTGCACGCATATTACTGTGCGAAATTCGTTTCACGCATTGAATTATATCTTGCCAAACCTTCCTTATAAAGAAAATATAGTTAAAGAATAATTCATAAATTGTAAGTGATTTATTGAACATTGATTTCTTAATTAGCGTTAATAACGGAGATTGCGCCAATTGCAAGGTCAATATTAATAGTGCAAATAAGCTGCTACTTTCTTTCATACATCGGCAACAAGGCAAAATTAGTAATATTTTCAAATATACCTCTCTCAAAAACAGCAGTTGTATTTCAGACAGAGAATATCGAGCACATGACAGAAAGTATCCAGCAATTGCTTGGACTTGATCCGATCTTTTAAACAAGCACAATCTATTGTATTAATCTCCCTTAACGTAGAAAGTATAATATCCAAGGGAATAACTAAATATAATAATTAGCCGGACACAAATAATATTATTGAGTTGATAATAACTGATTACACATGATCAACTATCACATCTTATATAATTATATTTTATTCCATATAATTACACGGAGTTTTCCGAATGACTTGAAGAGATAGTTTTTTTAACATACATATATATTCATAAACTGCATATATTTAAGATTGTTAATTAGTTTCATTCTTTGTAGAGTGCCCGGCATGTAAATAATGGTTACCAAGCAAACGATTTACACCGAAATCCACACTCACTTACATTCACGTACATCATCACACAAAATCTAACACATATTTTCCGAATACGATTAACGTGTAAGCCTGTCTGACTACAGTGTTCCATAAATAAAATTGAATATTGGTTTTTTAAGAAAATGTCAATGTGTTTATGCAAACTACAACAATATTCGATTCACTAAAATATGTTTGTTTACAGTACTGTTATGTTTCTTTTTAGTCGCATATACTATACATTACATAACATACATGCTATTTTATTTTCGTTTAAATACTTAAATATGTTTTCGTATAATACATTCGCTTTTCAGTGTATCAGATGATGCGAACGTCTAATAGAACATTCTAGATATCATTGGCTTTCCAATGCCGAATTAATATTTGAAATGCAATTTATTTCAAATAGTGTAATCATTTAACTACATCTCAAATGCATTAGCCTGAAGTCGACTTTATCCATCCGTCTTTACTAAATGGCATACTAACTAAGAAAAAAGCATTTAATTTAGGAACTCCATTAATGGCTGAAATAAAAATGACAGTTAATTGAATTGATTACCTACTGTAGTTTAGGCGTCAGTTACACATTGCCATTTGTGGATTGAGCCTTGTTCCTATATCGCGTGTCAATATGAATGTAATCTATTAAAATCATTCGCCGAGAAATGAATTTCTGAGGAATTTACATAGGCATGTCTCTGTGGTGTAATTGGAATCTTGATTTTTATGTTGAATTATGTAATGCAGAAATAATAGGTTGTCATATCCATGACATTGGCTCGTCAAACAAACACGTTCTATTTAAAAAAAACTCGGAGATGTTTACATAATGCCCTTTGGTGGTTGATCAACTATTTGTTCGGTTTTAATTCATTTTAACCCATTTATGCCTAGCGTCTAGAAAAAGGGCCTGTCAAACAGCGTAGACCCAGATGAGACGCCGCATGATGCGGCGTCTTATCAGGGTCTGCGCTGTTTGCTTAAAGGTAATTTTGGAAATAAATTGATCCAATTTAGAAGGATGGGAGAGTCCACTCGGCATAAATGGGTTAATATGGATCATATTGATTTGCATTTTCTGATTTCAAGCCTGTTTTGTTATGAATGTTGCCTATTTGTGCGTGTGTTAACCTTTTCCGTATCATGATTGTAGCTAAGTTTAAATGCTCTGATGTTATTTTTTGTTTCTTGAATATGCTTCGCTTTTCATGGCATTGATTTGCATGTTCTGAGTGCAGTGTTCTTACATTCTTTACTTTATGGTGCTTTGGTGTGAACTTTCTTTTTTTTTAAATATTGTTTCTTGAATGTTCTTCACATTTTGGTGCGTTGGTTTGACTTTTTACGCAATTCTTTCTCATGGAAATGATGTTTGCCTTCCGTTGCATTGGTTTGTATTGTATTGTAATGTTTATTCTAAAATGTTTTTCGGTATAATGGTCATACTGTAATTTTATTTTCGTTCAAACTATCTTGGAATACAATCTCTGATGATAATAGAATGCCATTTAAAATGAATGAAAAGCAACAACGTATTTAAATACTCACGAATCGTAGTCAGGTTTTTATAAAAAATATCTGCCTGAAAAGGCTGTATAAGTTACTGTTTTGACATCGATTTCTGCAAGGTGTTTGTAAAAATAAATATCCGCGTTTTTTGAAGACCTTAAAAGGTAAAACATTAATGGAAAGGTAATGCGTGTATTAAATATGTAAAATACCTCGTATGAATAAATACGTTTGCAACAATTATAAATTATGCCCCATCACGTTAGAAAGTAATCGCACTGTCCGTCCGTCCGTTAATCCGTGTGTCTTCCCATAACGATACTTCTGATTGAATACTATCAGAGTTGTAATGCCGGGTAACAACAGATTGTTAAAACAGAGGAGTGCACATTTACTCTCCATCTTCTGTTACTGCCAAATTATAAGTTGTGAACGAAATTAAACTCGACTAGTTTCTTTTTTGCTGTCGTGTTGAAAGGGTTGAACAGTGCTGCGGAGGTAAAGCATAGAAACACATACATGTGTCGTTATGGTACATTGTGGAAGACGTTTTAACACTATATTTAATAATACTCGCATAACCCCGTCGTATACGGTCATTTTAGATTTCAATCAAAGCATCTCCTAATGTTAACAGTTGGTCATCAATTTGCATTGACCAGTTTAAACGAAGAAATTAATGTATGGGACACTTTTCATAGCTAGTGGGTCAAGTGGAGACAATATGCTAAGAATGATATATGTGATTGTCTCAGGTTGTTGATGACTGCTTTTGTGCGCTGAAAACTTATGACAAGAGCCATCAATCTTTAGTGATTCCTGGTTTCTGGTTTTTTGGATCATTTGGAAAATCACAATGTTTTTCATTGACCAAATCATATCGTTTATGTATAAAAACACATTGATCTTACATGAATCCTATGCCATGATAATGCCAAATCAAAACAAAAATTGTTAAATCAATAAAAGTATTCAAATAACATTTAACTGTAAATCGTGTAGTAGCAATTCCCTTCCCCAGTTAAGGAAAATATTATGTCTATAATAACTTTTTTTTACAGTTGCGGATACGTCCTTCAAAGCGGTTATCTCGCAGCTTTTGATTGTGAACTGTATATTTCCATAAGTCATTTATTCTTAAGTAAGATTATATTAATATGTACACATAGGTAAGGATTTATGAAATTTCTAATCGTGCATTTTAATATGTGATATACTTGTATTATAATTATACCGTATTATTAAGATATCATCGATATACAGACATCATATCAACTTTAAAAACATTAATCCTAAAATAGGTTGTCCGATATAAAGGACATTTATGTATTTTCACAGTTTCTTAATCTGTATCATAGTGTTTTTAGTTAAAACAGTTTTGGTTTCACATCAAGCTATATAAAATTGAACGACATATTTTAAGCCTTTACATAAACATCGGGATGTATCGATAGGAGGGGGTCGGGTTAGGGTTAGGGGTCGGGTTAGGGTAAGGGTTAGGGTTAAGGCTAACCCTTACCCTAACCCGACCCTTAACCCCAACCCTAACCCTCTTACACCCCCATGCGCATTACAATACCAGGCCTCGCTCGATGTAGTTATCCGCTTCCCGTATCGATACCTACGTTGTCTCTGAAATGAACCACTGACCATTTTTTATTTGATCGCTTAGAATGCCAGTGTACTGTAAGAAATTTTAGCCTGCGCTACATGATGACCAGAAACCGCGAGGAGGAATCGACTTATTAACGATTTGTCCGACCTCATTGTTTCTGTTAATTACACTACGGACTTGGAAGGCCGCTATATTTTACTACTTTTATTTTGTGACAAAGGGAAAGGGTCGGTCGGTTTACATGAAATTTTATGTTGTGCTAAATTGCTTTAGTTGGGTATTATTGAACTTAGCGCGAGGTACACATGTACCTCGAAAATGCTACGTCGTATTTACCAGCAGTACTTTGTTATTATTTCTCATTACATAACCCAGTGGAATTGAAAAGGAGACTTCCCTTTATATTACCTTAACCGATGCTCAATTACTTTTTATTTTTCACTCTCAAACCTATAAATAAATCATATTGACAATATATCATCTGCAATCGCAACTCACATGCGTGCTTAGATATCATGATTGCTATATTAGCTTCGTGTTTTGTCTGATAATAGATTGACATTATTTCAGTCATGTGTGTTGATTTATGACATAATCGTTTTATTTCTTCTCAGTCGGACGGTTTGTATTATCATGTTGCTTATAGATGTATTTGTCTGTGAACGAAACCCACATTCTAACAAAGGAAGCAACGTTGAAACTAAAGAGGACTTTTAAAGCATGTAGTCAATTAAGTCATTTGGCAATAGTAACTTGTTCATAGATAAAAAATAAGTGATGACTTAATTGTATATAGTTGTATCAACTTGGTAAACATTATTTATGTTAATTGATAGGTGTTATGTTTTATTCCTCTTCCAAGATTTCAAGTGTGTTAATATTCCGCTTCAAACAAGGTGTGCTGTAGTTTGTCTTGGACTTTGCTTTTTGTGACATTATTGAGTTTTTCTTTTGTAATGTTGTAGTTGTTAAATAGTAGCGCAAATGTTTATTTATATATGGGAAAATTTTAACGTGCCAGATAAAAATATTTAAATAAAAACCAGCAACTCCAGTAAAGTAAATGGTAAAACGTTAAACGCTGGTTTTGTGGCATTGCCACGTCTATTGTTTCCCTCGGAAACAAAGTTCTGTGAAATTGTCACTAAATATTACAATAAACATTTTATTTATAAAAAAAAACATGAATAAAATTTACCTATGTATCTGATATATTTACAAGCATTAACTTAAATAGTTGGACAATAATTTCGTTTTATCTCGTACATATACTCCGAGATCATTCAGTATGCTGTATTTTCGAAAATTTGACTTTACCTAATAAGTGTCAACCACAAGTCAGAAAGCCTATCAATATTTTGTTTTATAATTTAGATTATTTGTATGCCATTTAGTTTAAACGAAAAAGAATAAGGTGCCTCAAGAGTCATTTCAGTTCATTCATTTTGTCCAATTTGTGTATATACATTCTCATTAATAATCGATTGGATCCGAGATAAACGTCTTTTGGGAAAGATTGCATTTCATTAGAGCCTTGAAATGGTGCTAAACTGGTTTGTTGACGTGATTGATTCAATATTTGTCAGCAAAGAATACAAACTAGCGGATAATTGTTTCGATCTTTTGCATAGGATAGATTTTATGGAAATCGCAGAAACATTTAGAAATGTTCTTATTTATGCACCGAACGTTTATAAAAAAAAATATTAATGTTAAGACGTCAATTCATATAAGCTCTATGGTAAAATAATGATGAATGACTGATCCATGTATTTTTCTCATACAAGTGTATGTACGTTGTGCCAAAGGTTTAGAAGACTAATCAATCCTTACATTAACAAATAACGGGTATGTTTTCCTACATTTTAAGTGCACAGTTGAACCACAGACAATAATATAAAGACGATTTTAAGAATAATCGCATTGTAACGGATATTTAAAACTCTAATCTTAAGATTGACACAACTTGCGACATTGTAATCTTTATGGCTGTATGGTTAGTGTAAATCTATAGCATTGTAAATCTAAATATAACTGTCTGATCCTCATTGCTGTTTCTAATTTGGTTTAACGATGATATACGTTTTTATGCCCCCCCCCCCATTCGAAGAAGAGGGGATATATTGTCTTGCTGGATGTCGGTCGGTCGGTCTGTCTGTCTGTCGGTCTGTCGGTCTGTCGGTAGACAAGTTTGTTTCCGATCAATAACTCGTCAACGAATTGATCGATTGGTTTGATACTTCACATACGTGTACATTGGCCTTGGACAGTAGGTGACCCCTATTTAAATTGGGGTCACTAAGTCAAAGGTCAAGGTCACTGTCACAATAAGTGTGAAAATAGTGTTCGATCAATAACTCGTCAACGAATTGACCGATCAGCCTGATACTTTACATGTGCATTGGCCTTTGACAGTAGATGACTTCTATCGAAATTGGGGTCATTAGGTCAAAGGTCAAGGTCACTGTCACAATAAGTGGGAAAATAGTTTCCGATCAATAACTTGTCAACGCTTTGACCGATTGGCTTGATACTTCACATGTGCATTGGCCTTGGACAGTAGATGACCTCTATTTAAATAAGGATCACTAGTTAAAAGGTCAAGGTCGAAGGTCAAGGTCACTGCGACATTAAGTGCAAAATTGGTTTCCGTTCGATATGTCAACAAAGGTCGTTTTTTTGAAAAAATCCTTTGTCAAGGCCCTTTTTTTTTGGGGGGGGGGCATATGTCTCCGACCGCGGAACTCTTGTTCATTCATATATGCATGTTGATTTGTAACAATGCTGACACGACTTGACAAACATTGAACATGAACAGATGATAAGGTATCAACTTTTTATACTCCAGTTTGAGACTTATATTGGGATGACAAATCAGTACTTATGCTTCTAGTAACTGCACGGATTTAAGTGTTCACCCAACGAATAAATTTGACCTTAATTCATTGATTTTTATCAATCAAGGAAAAACGGGTGTTGGTATATTTCTTCTATCGAAATCATTTGAAAAAAGGTTTGACTAACGTTCTTTGTAATGTATTGTCATATTCAAAAGGCATGCACTGGCTAAAACCTCATTGTTATGTCGTTGAAAGTTTCAAGCACAGTTTTATATTGCTTTTTAAATCATCTTGTAGATTTCATGACTAAACGTTATTAGCGAACGTTTTTAAGTTTAAAGCAGAAAGTGTTTAATTAAGCTTCTTTATGTGCTTAAACCAATAACCTACTAACTGGTAACGAACCAAAGCATGTTTTTCAATCGTTTGTTGTTCCTTACCCCGGCATTGTATGTTGAAATTCAAGATCGATAAAATATGGACAAAACAAACTCGGAAACACATCAGTTTCTACATTTATCCTACTTCGCGCAAGAATGACTCTATAAATATATTGTGCTACACTTGACTATCACATGCGCTGCGTGACGCATGTGCAAATTTATAATTTCAGCAGCCTTGTCAAGCGTCTGCCATAATTCACATAACGCTTTACAAATGTAAATTATTGAGATTAAGTGCATCTCTGATTATTGATCATTCTGTAAAAGAAAAACCTGTTATCCGTTAGAGCGTTTCATGAAAAGTTTGATTTTATTTAGATTGTATTACTAGTTGTGTTTTACATGCTAATGCTTAGGCTGCAAATCAACTAATATTAACAAGCCCTTTGCGACAAACAATTTTGATTTAATAAATAATGTCATTTAACTCACACTGCAGAATATCATAACATACCACATGTCTATTGCCATGTAAATCATGGCGTATAATACATTGCTTATGACACTCGAGAAGATTAAACGATTTTTTTTTGTTATTAACAACAGCGTTACACATTTTATTTCAATAGAACGATGCATATGTATTAACGCAAGTATAACCAATTCAACAAATCGTATTGTAATACATCACACGCTTTTAACCCATTTATGCCTAGCGTCTAGAAAAAAAGGCCTTGGCAAATAGCGTAGAACCAGATGAGATGCCGCATGACGCGGCGTCTCATCAGGGACTGCGCTGTTTGCTTAAATGAATTTCTGTACGAAATATTCTAAATATAGCAATAAATATACTAGACATCCCTTATTTCGGAAATAAATTGATCCAATTTAGAAGGATGGGAGAGTCCGCTAGGCATAAATGGGTTAAATATGATCATCTCGGCGCTTTCGCTTACACTTTGTTATATCATATTTGTTCTTGTACATTTGACCATCAGATTTTATAAAGTGTCCCATAAATTATGTTCTTTGTTTGGACTGGTCAATGGAAAATGATGATCATCTGTTCATCCAAAAATAAACACTTCTTACTTTTGTTTTTAAAGCAAACATCGTGGATTTGACTACTTAATTGTTTAGCAATGTGTAATTTAATATGCTATATATTGTGAAATATGTTCACAGTTGACAGAACGCAAAGCCATTATTTTCAGTAAATGAACGGTCACCTCTCTCGGTTTTCCATTAAAAAATCGTACATATTATAACATCCCCAATCGACGTTGGTATTGTTTTTGTAAGCCCCCTTCGAAAAGACGGTATATAGCAGTCGCACTTTGCGACTTCTGTCTGTCTGTCTGTGGATCAGCTTTATATGTGCTTTATCTTGATGGATTTTAGGATAACTAGTCAGAACTGTAAACCATCATAAGACGACGTATCTCGTACAACGTCATTCTCCCTGCGTCAAAGGTAATGGTGTCTCAACAAATACTTTGGAACATACTGATGTATTTTGGAATAACCGTTCACAAATGTAAAATATCATAAAACGACATGTTTTAGTAACACCCGTCTCCCTAACTCAGTGACCAATGTAGAAATAAGTTCAATGTTCAAATATAGCAATACAATAGTTTGTCAGAAGGATATTTTTTTTTATAAATAGTGCTAATTTAACAACAGTTACCACGACGAGAAGACGGTAGTTCTTGTGTACAACCTCCCTACCGCAGAGGTCAAGAACACATTTTGAGTTCAAATGTCAACTTTGGGAATACAACACTTTGGCATGGCTGTAACTGTGTCATGCATCATGCAATTTACCACTGTCGCGTGTATCATCCGTTTTATCATTTCAAACATCTAAGGTAACAGTTTTTCATTCATTTATTTCATATTTTAACAATTTGTAAAAATGGTACATAAAGCATATATTACACATAAAATAAGTTGTATCTGCTTATTGCAAAAGTAATAGCAAACATATCATTTAAAATAGCATCACAGTTGATAAATCAAGCATACAGCGATACAGGTTTATAAAATTCAATAAATTATGTCACAAACATTAAAATACAAGGAAAGCACAAAAAAGGAAGTAAATACTTATTTCCGTTGTGGACCTTAATAAATTTAATATAGTTGACCTAGTAACAACAACTAATTAAACCTTTATGAGCAAAATTGAATACTAAGTTAATCTCAGAGATTATTATCATAGACATGAAGCAACTATCACATAATTTACATTGCATTACTTTGCACTATTAAAATACAAATAAAACTAGAAAAAACTCAAATAGTATCAAGCATATGGGTTTTGACGGTGGACTTGAAATTGGGGAGGTTCTTAGCCTGTCTTATATGTTGTGGCATTTCATTTTTAGAGAGAACAACCTTGATAAGCAAATGACCGTTTACCAATTGGGCAAACATAATCTTCCGGTGTCTGTGAATGAATCACTGGAAGCATTAACTGACACTCTTAGCCTAGTGGGATAGTTATGAATTGAACTAAGTGGAATAAAATGCTCATTTTGGTAACCTGGTGATCTACCACTGTAGATTTTGAACACATGGCACAATATGATTTGAGTTAGAGGTCAAATGTCAAAATATGCCATAAACCATGTTTTTGTTTTACGTAAGTGTTTTGTATAGAAAAATATTTAATTTGATGGTATCCCATACCTAATTGGCACATGTCTTGTTCTCAAGTGGAACGGAAATCATTAGAGGTATATTTTTCTAATCCAAAAATCAGTTTTTATCATTAACGAAATATCGAAACGTTTGGAATCAAGCTATTTAGAACGTCATTGACATCACAACTTATTTGTTCTGCTATACAAAGATCATTCTTGACACCCCGCTATCAATTATACTACATAGATTTGTTTAAACTTTTATCATATAAATTTAACTTTACACGGATGATATGAATGGCGTCAATCTATGAGGACTCGTTTATGATAAGTTATTAGTTAATGTGTTCAGCACTCAAATGAATAGTATTTCCATCACGCTATTACACTTCCAGCTTTATTCATATTTTGTGTTTATGTTGGTTTGTATTGTGCTGTATTGTGCTGTTTTGTACTGTTTGGGCAATCGGTCACTTGCCTTAAATAAAGGACCAACTTATTGTTTTTAATGAGAATTCCATACTGCTCCAGCAGCTGGAGTTTTACTTCTTTATATTGTTACAAGAGTATTAGCCATTTTGTCGAGTAGTGTACCTAGTGTATATACAATCATCAAACGTATAGGCGTCTTAAATATGCCGTCAATATAAAAAACGGTGGATTTAAATGAGTGTTTATCTCTTTTTAGCCGATTTACTCCAACAAATAGGGATTTATTTAGACATATCGGTTAACATCTGAAATACATTTAAAGCCATATATGTTACAATTAGAACATACGTTTGACAATGTTTTTCCCCGTTCAATATATTTTATTTTACTCGTGAATATGTGTGTATGGGTCGAGGGCATCCCTCCCACACCGTACAGAGATGACAAATATTATATGCATATAACAGCGCAGATTTTTACATTTCAATAATATTGGCTTTTACATTACAACACAATCGATATTTGACAAAGAAATATTTGAAAAAAAAACATGGGTTCTTAAGTCTCTTATCACAACTACCGAACAAGAGGTAACACTTTGACCAAGTTATTCCCAGCTTCACTTCTAAGATACTTATGAGACTTATCATGATAATTGTTATGCAAGCCGTTCATAAATTTGGAAGACACGTGGCAAGCGATCATCTACATTCCAACGCATGTTGTAATATTAATTCATATTTGAATTAAATTACTATTGTCATTAGTCTTTGCAGGTTTCCAGTAACATAAAACGATCATTAATAACAAATTATCTTAATATGTTATGTAAGTAATGTCTCTTTTGGTCGTCATATATTTAACCATTAAGCAATTATTATCCAAAACGTATCAAGAACAGGCGAGTGTAGTACTTTTTATAGAAAAAGTAAGTCGTCTAGGGAAATATTTAGCGAGTCAATGTCCTCTTTGATAATAGCGGCACCACTTTCTGTTTAACTTTTATGAGCGTTTTTATCAATTTATCAGATAGTCTAATGACACGTTAAATGTAACATTTCCCTTGTATGAACGTCAGTAAGATTTAAAGATAATACAAATTTAACTAAGGAAACAATAATGTTACGTGGACATGCTAAATGTCGAAATGGGTTATGAGTTTATAAGTGTTATCGGTCATGGGTATCATAACATTTATAGGACTAGCGATTCCAATGTAAGTGTGCACTAGTTGAATAATAAATAAATTATCAACAATATTTGTATCATTCAATCAACTGTCGTTATCCTTGTCAAGTGACTGTCCCAAATTTAAACGTATTGGACGTGCGTTTGATCAGTTCCGGGTCAACTTCACGAACAATACAGGTTTGAATGATATTGAAACTAGATCCTGTGTTGATGGTCAACTTCTTTACAAATCGAGTCCTCATGATGTTAAAACTAGATTTTTTCCTGATCTATATGGACGTTAATAAGAAGAAGGTTCCATATATATTACTTGCTTAACTAGTACACAGCTTGCATACTCAAATTGGACTCGCCCATCGGCAAGTCTAATATGATATGTCAGCTTATTGCCAGTACAAACATATCACCGTATTATACACAATGCAGTTGTATAACAAAATAGTACGGTTCATAGAGCGTTTAAGTAATTTCATTATGTACCTTCATTTAGCATATTAATTTACTAGAACGTCAGTTATTTCCACACGCGTTTCGATTACTAAAAAATATTGAACGTCATGTGGTACAAATTACAAAAACATATTTGACAATATCAATATGTTTACACCAATATAATTTACACTATAAGCAAAAACATGTTAAATATTGACAAAGAGAGAATTGTTGTATCAAAAGGTTTAAAAAGATGACTTTATTAAAATATACTTAAGAACTACAATAGGGATTGTATCGTGTCATTCAGATACGAAAATAAAAGCACACATTAAACACAAACTTAATATTCCTAGAGTACTGTTTTACTATAAATGTACAGTGATACCACATGCCAGTGCATGACATTCAATTCTGAACAGTTGCCTTGAACATTTCGGTTGATTGTGAGTGCCAGGTCTGCAGATGAACTACATAGGTATTTATGGTGCTTCAAGTTAAACAAAAACACTCCACATTTGACAGTTGTAAAATGGTATTAGCCGGTCTCTGGGACAACCGCGCTGTACGCTTGTGCGAAAAAAAACGTCCCATAAGGGCCTTTGTTTTACGCAAAGGCTTATCTGGGAAGAATTTGTCTGCTTATACTGGAATTTTCTTTTTGAAAATACTTCCTTTAAACGAAACATTCTACACAGACGGAAAGTGTGGTCCTTGATAAACATGTGATGACTGCACAATCTAATCTTGGTCAATACGTTACACACATGTGTTAAGCACGGCGTCACCACAGCGCGGCTTAAATGATTGTTTGGTAATAAAATCAATAATACACAATATGTTTTCTAAACTCATACAAAATGTATGTATTAATTCAATTATAAGTCGACATTGTCCTCATATGCATTTTTTTTTGTTTCATTTCAAAGATATATTACACACTTGCTTTATCATCGCCGCACTCCGCTCAGTAAGAACATGTATCTTTTAAAATGACTATATTAACCCATTTATGCCTAGTGGACTCTCCCATCCTTCTAAATTGGATCAATTTATTTCCAAAATTTGGGATGTCTAGTATATTTATTTCTATATTAAGAATATTTCTTACAGAAATTCCTTTAAGCAAACAGCGCAGACCCTGATGAGACGCCGCATCATGCGGCGTCTCATCTGGGTCTACGCTGTTTGCCAAGGCCTTTTTTCTAGACGCAAGGCATAAATGGGTTAATAAAACACGTCTAACACACATTTATGGTTTCCATTTACTGAGAAAATATCACTCGTCTTTTATAAAAAAGAAGCAATCGCTTTTATCTAGTTTAGTTATATACCAGTTAACAAATATTTGAGCATTACATGTTTTGGATTTTATTAATAAAACATTACTTTAACATGAATCAAAATCAGAATGAATACATGGATTGTATATGTCCCTCGAAAAAGCATTAAACTCGTTATTAAACATTGCTATTTCTCTATCAGACTTGATGAATTATGGTCACATACAGTCGACACACTTACAAGTTTGAATGAATTAAATTACACATATTGCATAAATGTACTTTGCAAAGATAACGAAACTGAATAATCATTATGAAAATTTACTTTCAACAACGGGCTGTTTGTCACCTTGCCGATAGTAAATAACTGTACAGCAAATTTCTGTAAAATTGCTTATATGATGACTGTTCCACAATTGCCTTTATCAACGCAAAGTGCCATGATTCACTTTCAACAGGTGACATATTAACTGTAGTGTCTACTTGCCTTAAAACTGTTTTATTTAAACTGGTTTAACTTAACATTATGAACACATTCCTTGTAAGTTCGTAACATCAACTTTGAGCCAAGCATCCAATTATACTATATGCTGTGGCATATGATTGCATTATTCATAGTCACAATATATTATTATTGATGGACATTATCTCAAAAAAGTATGTCAAATGGTGTCAGAACAATATGTTGTGCGACCGATCGCTAGCGAGCGAAAACGGGGAATTCAATTGTGTCTTTTAGCTTAATGACAAACATGACATCAACATTAATGTCAACGACAATGATATGGTTTAAATACATTTATTTGTTGCGAATGTGTCAATTTTAGAAAGCGTACGTGACATTATACAATACTCGCGGTTGTGTTGTTATACAAGTAAAAACAATCCAATTAAGTGTCCTTTTGTGTCAACGTGTCATGGAATCGTGACCTGAATTTTCATTTGCCTATTATACTCACATACAACAACTATCGGAATGGCAACTTGGTCTCTGCTTTAGTACCGCGGTACGTAGACGGGAAATTCCCTGGTGTACTCAAAAGCCATTAATTCGAACTAGTGAATTATGATCCAAACAGACAATTGCCATTTACTAGTGATTAACCTGAACATATCTACCCGTTGTGTATTTAAATTTATTGTAATACGTACTTGGGATTTGATTTTAAACCAGTGTATTCGTATATACAACATTCGCAACAGTCTTTAAAGTATTCTTTTTTACAAAAAGTAATGTTCTCATTGTACTGAGAAAGATAATTTACACAGTTTTACCGTTTTACCCAAAAAGCAAACGCATATCGTCTATATATTTAGCTGACAGAATAAATAATTAAATCATACTGTGTTAAACGTGTTAAAAGAGACTCGTCATACCATAAATACAATGCAGGATTATACGGATGCAAAGACGTATGGATCTCAAATTGTGATATTATGAATTACATATTTGTATTAGGACACAGTTACTGGTACTGCTATTCAATTTGCTCATTTGTTCAATCCGCAAAGGAACATTATGTTTTCAAACTCAACTCATGGTATATACATTTAAGTAATACACACAATGCACGAATAACTAAATGACAATATTAATAGTAATGTTTCCCGTCAACAGTATCTTTATTTGAATTACATTAATTTTCTATTGTAAAAGACACAGACATGGAAGGGCATTTAGCAATCCTCTAAACAATAGCTTTCATTGAAAGCAATTAATATCATTACAAACCAAGTTGAAATAAATGGTTTTCTCCATAAGTGATCAAAGTATGACCTTGACCTGCACTGCATCATTTGTGATTGACAAGTGGGAAACACCGTCTCATATAAGCTTACATGTGTGCCAGGCCATTAGAAATTTCAATAAGTACGTGTCCAAATGAAGATTTATTTTGAGAATATATGATCTAACTAAGACGGATGCCAGTCGATCGTCTTGAATATTATTGAAGCAAATAATGATATCAAGCAATAATACTCCTCTATTACGAATCGTAAGCGGTTTCGTTAAAATTGAAAAATAAGTTTTTGGCAAGGCCATTTGGGAGTGTTATGCGATACAATAAAGTCAAATGTAATAACTCAGGGTTTACATGCAGTTTAAGTTACATACGAATATACCAAACGATTTCAAGCGATTCGCTTCACCAAACGGTGGCGAGTCAAGTTCTAATATGACCGCGTATAGTCTTTTTCGAATTTTGTTGAAACAACATTATGTCAAATACGACATGGCATTATATCCATCAACTGCATAGGACGTCATTGATATCCTCCGCCCTTCAAAATGTATCCAATTGAAGATACATGTAACTGCCAGTGGACGCGAACAATCAATTATTTACTGATGAAGTGGTTCAATGGATAAGAAAAGCTTACAGACCAATCAATCTACCAACCGATCAAAGGAACAACAACTTGCTCAACATGGTGACTCCTCTATAATCAAGTCAAACTTTGTGTGAGATACGGATGTAACATTTTAAACATGTTATGACAGATGACAAAGTGCGACTTGTTCAAATCCGCGCGAACTAGTACACGATCAGGCTTAACGAACTGGTTGTTTCCACTAGTCCGACTGACCATACTATCCTTCCTTGCGTTGAAATCTGTTGCATAATATAGTCAGTTATTAACGTTTGACACCTAACTGTAACATAATAAAAACACACACAAGGCTTAAGCTGACATTCTTCGCTGTAGTTTCATACACAAATGATCAGTGCAACAGTGCTGTTTCGGAAGAGTGCAACACTTTTTGCAGTAAATGATCAAATAGTGTTTTTAATGTTAATGGCACCAAATGTCAAAACATTTGTGTTCTCGAAATGTCTATGGTATTATATTAACACGTATTCCAGTGTCATGATTTGGCGTGCGTAATGTCAAACAGTATGACATTTCAATGCTACCTGTATTATATCGTTATATCATTGCTTTCGTTTGCAAATTATCTCTTTTAATGTAGCTTCAGGAGCTAGTTACCAATGACTCCCGTTTCCATACACCAATTTAATTGGCTCATAATTGGATGTGACCATAAACGTCTTGAAGCATAAGTCTCATGATTGTCAAATTAAAAACGGAATAGCGAAAGATCAATAACCAATGTCTCACATATAAAATAAGTACCCCATTATGTGGCAATGTGCGCTCTCCGCATGAGCTGAACATATTGTAGACCAAACAGTAACTTAATTCGAAAGCATTCGTTTCAAAACTAGTTAATTTTGTTACTTAGATTTACATCCCTTTAAGTTGTAAAAGTTTGTTTTGTAAAATAGTATATGCATGTTGTCTTGTGTTTTCATAAACAATTTCAGTTGTAAATTCTTGAGGTTCATTTGCATAGAAAAATAGTATAGTGAGACTTAGAATAATTAGCATGTCACCAACCATTATTTGATGTAGCACATGTAAAATAGTCGTGATGTGCTAAACGAAAAAAAATGCGTTATAGTGTTATATGTCGTATTTTTCCGTCTCGAAGTAAGAAAAATGCTCTTTGTCTCTGACATCGGCGACTTAAGTTCATTGTCCAGATCTGTATGGATATCTATACACTGCATACAAACAACATTCCAATATAATTTTTAACGAGCTCTTGTATTTGAAACGGTTAGTTTCCCGTTATGTAAAATGGTATTCCACACAATAACCGAAAAATTCACGTTTACACCAAAAAATCAATGCAAAAAAAAAAATAAACAAAATGTTGTCAACTTATTTCAACTAGACTATTGCATTAATTTTATGCTAGTTATCATGAGTCACACTTTTAAGACTGTTTATCATCAAACTATTCTCATTCAAATATCCGACAGCTAATTACATCTTGCACGCCGCCATATAGCCATACTCTTGTTTATCTCTCAAATTGCTGGCAGCAACAATTCCCACGTTTTGACATCAAGGAAACGTTTTTCGAAACCTAACCTGTTTTATGCTACAGTTTAATATACATCAAGATGTATTGTTTTCCTGACATGGAAAACGTGAACGTTATCTGGAATTATAAACCCAGCGTAATGGAATAGTGTAGAAGACAAATCGTATATCTATTTTCCGAAGTGTCAGTCAGCAGGACAATTCCATTCATTAAATATGTATTGCCATATTGCATAATCTCACAATTAACCGTTAACATTACACACGATGCACACGTATGTTCTAAAGAGTATGCACACACTCAGTGGTCAACATTTAATCCAAATTTCGAAATTATTTAATAAAGCTCGCATTGTTATAGCAGAAAGTTCTGTCAAAGATAACTTTACTCCAAATACGTGGGTTTCATGGTGGTGTATGTTCTAACCATGTTAAATAATGCACATTTACAATTTCTTATTGATTTTAACTTCTAGCTCGACATCAAACCATGTGTTTTTGTAAATAAAAAATACACTATAGCCCATTGCCTATACACACGGAAGATTGTTTCAAAGCTTTGGACAAACATGTAGTTGATTTAACTGTTATGGGCGCAATATTATACAACTCCACATATATCACCAGGAGAGAGCCCTAAAGCAAGTGTAGTGCACCAGTAAGCACATTTTATACTTTGAGTATAATTTGTTATAACACTTTACTAAAAAAAATATTGTTAGTTTGTATGCGGTTATCAAATCGTAGTTTACTTGCTGCTTGCATTCTGCTGTTTATGTTCCATGATGTACCGCTTTTAATTCTCTTCACTTGTTATAACTTTCTGGCACGAAACTATGCGACCATTTTACTTCTTCGCTTCAAAAGCTTTCCTTGTTTGCTTTGACAAAGGTTGATCTCAATCCTTCTTCATTACGTTGTTTATTTAGATTTGCAAATGATTGGTAAGTTGTTTCCGCAAAGCTATGGTACTTTGCTTTCAAAAGCTTTTGTCTCCATTTGGCTTTTATAAGCTGTCTGTATATGTTTATTGATGTTTTGTTATAATTGGAATTATTAATCGTAAATCAGCAACTTATAGAAAGTGTATTGTCTAGCGCCAATCCTGTTAATGGCTGATGTAAATGTGTTATTCAAGCCTTATTCGTTTTCATGAATGGTTGATATGTCTCATTGTATGTCGTGTTTTGTTTCATGTTGTTTTATTTACTGCTCATGAGTGCGTGTTGTCTGTTCCTGGTGATTCACCGATCTGACAGAGAGCGCACGCTTACTGGCCGCTGAATATTGTGTACTCATGGATGAACCAAGGCGTCTGCACCTGATGTGGGAACCATACCGATCATGTCGTATTGATCGACACAACACCAGCTCTTTCAGCGCACACCGGAATGAGCGGCCCGTCACGCTGTAAAGCAAGAAGTTGACGCTATAGTTAATGTAAAAGAACTTCCTAGCCAAGAACATTAAGGCACTCTGGTATTCAGTGTAATGCTCAACATTCCAGAATATAATCCACATGACGTTGTATGGGATGTTGAACACGACGTAGCAACACGAAATCACCACTAAGATCACTGTAAACTCCAATCGAATTTTCGAATGTGCGTTGTCTGAAAACAGGTCACCACTTTCCCTGTTCCGTTTGAACAGTTTTGCCACTATTAAAATGTTAAGTACTGTTATTATAAGTAAGGGAATTATTGTTATAGATAAAGCGTACGCAGTATCTAGCACGGCAGAAAGTTGTTCCGAATATGACGTGCAAACAATGATCTTTTTGTTTACCGTCCCTCTTATGTTAATGACCGTTTCTCTAGTCATAATGGGTTTGTACAAAACCAACAGTGCCGCTACAATGATCATGTACAAAATTACCCTTCCAACCCCTCGTTTTAGTCTTTTCAACGGATAGCAAATTGCAAGGAAGCGCTCGATGGTGAACATGACAATAATCCATGCTGACATAATCCGAAATATGTACGAAAAATATATTTGCAACTGACACATGCCATTGCGCTCAAGGAAATCCATGTTAATATCCGGATGAAGGACTCTCAAGCCCCGTCTTAGCCATTCCACGAGTACGTAAGTAAAAATAGTGGCCATGTCGGCGATGGACAAGGCAGCGAGGTAAGAACTTGCGGTCAGTTTTCTTAGCGCTTTTGTCCGGAAAACTGCCAGCGACACACCGTTACCAATAAGCCCTGTGACCAAGATGATTGGCGTACCGATGGCGAATACACACTCCCCGAAGAGCAGTTTTGAATCAAAGTGGCCGCCATGTAGGTCTAGAGAGCAGTTTGTGCTATGGTTGTCTGGACAGAGGAATAACATGCTTGACAGGTTCATCTGGAATATAAATGATTAAGGGGTGTTGCGGCAGTTTATTTAACCGAGGATATATTTANCCCTTGAATCAAAATGGCCTCCATGAAGGTCTAGAGAGCAGTTTGTGCTGTTGTTTTCTTGACAGAGGGAAAACAGGTTCATCTGGAACATAAACGAAATGACAGCTTCAACGATTAAAATATGCGAATGTTAAGACTCTATCGTGCAATATGGCATAACCCTATTGCGTAGTAGTAGTGGTACAAGTTGTTGTATGGTTATTATTGGTTATATAATTATCATTATTATATTTATATTTCAGTTCGCCGCATACAAGTTGAACAAACATAATTGTTTTAATATGTGTCAAGAAATAATCACATATGCTTTACGCGAAACGTATCGCAACCTTTAAAAAATGGTTAACGTATATTACTATTCCGACTTGTATGGCCTTATTCGCACGAATAAAGGACAAATTAATGTTCTTATAAGCACGTTAAAGTGACCATTAAATTATGTCCTCTTAGATAACAAGTAAATCTTGATACATTTTTATATCAGTACGCT
Organism: Dreissena rostriformis; assembly: GCA_007657795.1. Lineage (NCBI taxonomy): Eukaryota > Metazoa > Mollusca > Bivalvia > Myida > Dreissenidae > Dreissena > Dreissena rostriformis. Next base: position 47,150 of record VMBQ01005232.1, read on the forward strand.
TAATATACGCGTACACAAACTTGTTGCCAAGAAGTATTCACTTATCCTACACGCAAAACTATTAAATTCCTAAAATATATTTTATGTCTGATATTGATTACTATTCAGACTTTTATGGCGTAATTCACTTGAATAAACCGCATTCGCATGTCCCTAGAGGCACGTAAAGGCGACCATTAATTTAGGTCCGCTCAGATTCAATATACAGCTTTATACGAAATTAGCTTTTAAGTGTCTCAAGCGAGATGAAATTCATGCCGGAAGATACTTAAATAACCAGGACTAGTCTACACGAAGAAGTTGTGGAATTCTTCAAATGTGTGTAGTAGGAGAACATTTAGATTTTAAAGACACATGTATAATGAAAAGTAGTTGACCTCGTGCAGGTAACGGGATATGTTTTGTTTTACTGTCTATATGTTTTATCTTATTAACCTTAATATATAATAAACATGTGTGTTATAATATAACCCAATGCCATAACATATTTTGCCCTAATACGTACCGTTACAAATTGTTACCAATTTCAAAAGATACTTCATCCGTATTGAAACCATGATGAAGATACCAAATCAATGATGGTTTATATCACCGAGACAACTGGTTCTTCATTTTTATTTTCCTACTAACGATACTTGTTAATCTCATAATTAGTGAACCGACATAAACAATCCAGATCTTCAATCAACACAATAAATATGTCAAATTCTGATTAATGGTCGATACATTTCTGGCATCATACAAACATCGAGTATTTAGATAAGCTAATTAACATATTTTTAAAGGTTGAAAACTTTTACCAAAGTTCGAGTAATTTAATCATTTGCTATCTTTATCCTTAACTATATAAACACATACAAGTAGGAAAGGCGAAACACACTTACAAGTCATATCGGTATTTATTGTTCTAATTCATTCATAAGATACCAACCTTCAAATGTCGTCTGAGATTATTTGAGCTACGCATACACGAGTTAATGTAGGAAAATTGACCTTCATATATATATATATAAACAAATAATAATACTGCATTATATGTGAACAATGCGTTAAAAATACGAAACTTGTTTAATCTTAACTATGATTATCCTTAGACAATTAGAAGACATGCGTATATAACATTTTATGTAAATTCATCATGATTACACGAATAGACCTCTAGCTTATTTTTGTTTGTATATGAAAATGTACTTTATTTGTATAACTCTATAAACTGTACATATTATCACAGGAGAATATCTGCTTATCATCCGCTAGTATTTATTGTAAAAAATCGGGGTTTAAATCCGTTTAGAAGCATGCCAAATAATGCCGAAAACCTTGTTTTATGTAGAGAAAAAAGTACAAAGCAACATTTTACAAAAAATTTACATCAAATATCTACATATATACATAACGTATAATTTGTGTAAAATGTTGCATTGTTTATATTTATTCATTGTTTTATTAATTAACTAAAATGTATTTACTTATATTTATATTAATATTTACAAAAACTATACTCACATCAAAATGGGTAGTTGGAAGCTAAAATCCTTGCATCTCCCTGGACATCATCGCCAATTAAAAACAATATGGCGACTTAAACTTATACAAATATTACCCGCTCGATTGGTAGTTAGGAAGTGAAAAATAAACACAAAACATTTATTCAATTACTGACCTAATAATTCACTTTCTTAATACATATCGTATTACGATATAGCATTTTGCAACTTAAATATGCAGAATATAAAACTCATGTCTCACCAAACTACGAATTGTTATCTGGTTAAGAACAGTAGTTTTAGAAGAGCCTGTTTTTATTTGCTCTAATTAAAATTGGTCTAATACCACAAGCACTGCAAACGGAACGAGANGTATTACGATATAGCATTTTGCAACTTAAATATGCAGAATATAAAACTCATGTCTTACCAAACTACGAATTGTTTTCTGGTTAAGAACAGTAGTTTTAGAAGAGCCTGTTTTTATTTGCTCTATTTAAACTTGGTCTAATACCACAAGCACTGCAAACGGAACGAGATTCGACACTGTTTTTTTCGACCAATCTTCTCAACGCAAAAATGACAATCGGGAAACCAATTTCAAAGACAGCGCTTCTGTGAACATGATTCGATACTAGACTATCCATTGGGTCTCTCTGGGTAACCGCCTAAACATAGTTACATTCAAATACCTTAAATTAAATATATTTAAACCCCCTATACCCTCCTAGTGATTTATGTTAATTCGTTGCATGTAATAATTCATTGTTAATAATATAATTTGTTGTTTTTTAATCGCCCATTTGAACGATTACTGACAATAACAATTTAAAAGGAGTTCATCAATCTCCATGGAGCATTGGCGTTCTATGCTCTGACATACAATCAATACCATCTTAAGAAAATCCTTCTAGATCTGTAAGGCATGTATTTGTTTGTTTAAGTACTATATTATGACAAGTAGTATCATGTTTGTTTAAATTTTGAAACTAGTTTATGTTCAAAAAAAAAAAAA
>VMBQ01005232.1:51403-70244 GCA_007657795.1 Dreissena rostriformis
ATATAGTGCATAATATTACATAATACATAATACAAAGATGGATCAATGATGATACAACAGCCTATTAGTAATAATATACTTTATAAAAAACATAGTAATAGGCAAACATCTAATGTATATGTAAATATGTTTATGTTTTATATATCATAAAGCAGTTTATTATTTAGACCGTTAGGAATCATAGTTTTTAATTTATGTATCCAATATGTTTCTTTGCATAAACGGTCTAGATTGTTTTGAACAACATCAATAGGTACAAAAGAGAAATCTGATAAAGTGCAATCATTGTCGGTGGATCCAAAATGTGTAGCAACATGTGAAATAGGATTTATTGAACAATTTCTGATATCAAATCTATGGCTATTCATTCTGCGGGAAACATTCTGATTAGTTTGTCCGACGTATTGTTTACAACAATTTTTACATGTAATAAGATATATAACATTGCGCGAAGTGCAATCAACATCATAGCGTAAATCATACGATAAACCAGTAACACTACTATTGAAATTTGAACATATGTTAATATTATTGCAATGTGTACATCTTCGTCGGTTACATTGACCCGATAAATGTATATCAGTACTGTTATAAGACACTGAACTTCTTACAAGACTGTTACGTATATTCTTAGGTCTTTTATAGGCCAAAATAGGTTTAAATGAATGTAAAAACGTAACACTTTCCTTGTGTGATAATTTTAACAAATCCCAGTATTTGTGTAAAATTTTAGCAATATTAGGAAGTGATGTATTAGGAAGTGATGGCCGAAACATGTTTAGTACTATTTGAATAAACACAAGTGACGTGTTTGTATGATTTATGTAATTTTATAATTGATATATATTTTGAAATTCATAACATATTGCAACAATTGTGTTGGCGTTTTAGTCAGGTTATCTGAGCTTCCAACCTAATCACTAACAAGTTTATATTGATTACATGTTCATAAAGTACAATAGAGTACCCCTGGTTTGTGAATTAGTCTGAGAGATTCGATTCTACTCATTTTTAAGTTAGATAGAATTTGAAAAGTTGTGGTTATCCCATATACCGGTATCCGCCATTCCACTTTCATTACAATTTTAGAATTGAATTTGAAATCGAGCGAGTTTAGGTAGTTCGTACAGTTTGCGCCATTCTTGCAGAAAAGAGGAACTATAGTTAAAGCCCCTTTCTTTTTATAAATAGAAATACTTAAAACTATAACTCATACAAAACATGACAAACGTTTTGTTCAATCATGCAAAAATGAAATCCATAAAGATAAAATAAAACCAAAAAGCAAAACATTATCTCTTTTGCCATTTCCCCTCGTACATAATACTTTCCAAATTTATAATAAATATAGATACATTGATAATGTGCAGTATTTTCATGCAGTGAACGTATTTTACTATTAAATTTTGGTCGTACATATATTCACTAAGAATGATGTTTTATACAATGACATACACTGTATGGCACGGTGTAATAATCTGCTTTGACCAAAAGTATCGTCATGTGTGTATCAATACAAATTTGAAAAGATTAACACCAATATCGTCATATATCGTACAGTTAGGCGTATTATTGTGACATTAAAAATATATTACACAAAAATCATATCGGAGCTTTCTATAAATTAATAATTGTTTCCTTAGCCCAACTATTCCATAAAAACTAAGCCTCAACACTTAGAGATGTATTATGACAATGTTGTACTTAACTCAAACTTGCTTTAAAAATACTTTAAAAAGTTGGGCTTCAACCATTAGTGGTAAAAGTCTGTTAAATGAAACGGCATGTTGCGCATAACATTATGAACATGGAATTGTAAACAAAGGGGAAATTATTCCTTTAAAAGACTTACGCTATCGTGAAACATTGACTATTTCGCCGACGTTTCTCAACGCAGTATACAATATCATTATACTTTTAAATCAGTATTATTCGTGTTACATACATGTACATCGTTGATATCGTGTGTTGACCAATCCACGAATTTTACACAAACACATCGACAAATGACCGACGATAATCCCGTTTTTCCCCAAATCAGAAATCAAAGAATGTTCATATACGCGTCCTCAAAAAGTCATTAAAAACGCTCGCATTTCCTGCTGACGAATATGCATGAGTTTACGGTATTAATTTTATACTCATTACTATCATAGTGAGTGATATATAGTTATACTTTAGATTGAATCTTTGTAAAAACTATTTCGATTAAACAGTTGACAAATGATTTTACCGATAGTTTGAATAGTAAATCAATGATTGATAATTGATCTTCAAACCAAGCACTCTGTAAATATATCAGATTGCGCGCATGCTGTATTTAAGTGTTCGTCTACACTTAAATAAACACTATTATTAGATTTGATCAATATACAATGAGGAACACTACCACCCAAATTTAATCGATAGCTTATATTCAATTCTGAATGTTGTGATACATTAAAAATGGAGGTTTAAGCGTTGTTGAATTAACAGGTACTGATTTGTTTTTGTTTAAATTATTGCATATACTAGTTAGTTTAACTCGTATATTTGTACCGCACTATGTATTGTTGTTAACTGCATAAATGCGACATATTTAATTATAAATATGAACTAGTTCTGTATTTGTTTCTTCATTTCGTTAATATCTTTTAACTATATCACGATCGTTGGTTAAATAATGTCAATTCTAGTTATCATTTTGTGGTATTTAAAGTGAATTTGTTTTATTTAAGCGTATTCTACTTAATTTTAGTATTAAGACTTATGTTCATGTTATGCGATTATTTAACACAAGTTTCAAGATAGAAAGAAATGTGATCTCCCTATGTTGTCTCAGTTGCGAACGTGTATTCAAAAACCGACATAAATAGTGAGAGTTTATTCATCTAGATAAATTAAGATTATAAAATAATATAAAGTATAATTTACTTATTCATGTGTTCATACTCTGAAAGTGTTTTCAATTGACTGTGTAAATATTTAAAAAAAATAAGCTATGAATAAATATTTTGATGGATCTGCCTCTCACATTCCTCTCACTGGTAACCACTGGTTATCACGCAAGCACAATCTGTCCAGATTTGACAGATGGCTGATTAAAACATTCACAGATCTAACCTGCAAGAGTACCGGTATACATATAAATTTAAATTTTTATTTACATTTTAATTCTTTTTTTTTCTAAAGAAATCTTCTGAAAACAAAGGCATTCGCGGTATTCCAGATGGTCAAGTCGATTGGTTAATAGACTTACTAAAAATGTGCTAAAATTTAGGACACACATTTTTTGGGGGTACAGTCAAGTAACCATTACCGGATCATAACCCATAGGGGATCACTTTGATGTTCAAGACTGCGTATCGCAATAAATAGTTGTTATTTTTAGATGATATTTTGCAAACAGCATCTGCAAGGTATGTTCTTTAGAACGCATTGATTGAGTCGAAATCGGAGCTACTCTTTGTCAAAAATTTCGGTATGTTTTGCTGACATGTACATAGGACTTTGTTGACTTTCGTCTCGTTTCCAAATCGAGGTTGAACATTTTTTCGAGGCCACATGCTATAACTCTGTTGGAAAGTAAGAAGTTTACACATTATTTTAAAGGCAATTTTTTAATCTTTTTGCCTGCGAAAGTACATTTCAGTTTTGATTCGTGTTCAAAATTTTACAATACCTTAAATGAAATGAAGAATTAGGGCAATAACGGATCGATAGTGATAATATGCGTATTGATTAAATATTATATTAAAATGTATGCAAATATTGTTGATTCTTACAAGAAATGATCGCAATCTCAATGTTTTATTTATGTTCCATGTTCAATATCGATAATTAGATATGATTTAAACAAGTCAAATGGTTTATAAGATGCCCATATCTTTTCGATCTATTTAGGATTTTCAACAGATAATTTACACAAGAACACCATGCGTAAAGTGTAGATTCAAGATCACATATAGAAAACAATTAATAACAAAAAAAAAATATCATTTATAACTGGCAATGTAACTTGATCATTGAAAACAACACATGTCATGTTTCGACAGTTCAAATAGCTTGCTAGATGCCCACTGATTGGTTTCGATCACGTGATCCGTTTCGGCTACAACTGATCCGTTAATGCATGAATTCTGCGGCGAACAAAAGGTTTTACAAATACATTTTGCCTGCGTTTAAAAATTGGACTATGTGCTGAATCAGTAAGCAAAAGTAATATTTAATCAAACTGGTGTAAAAGGAGTATCAAAACATTTATTGCTTTTCACCAGAACAACTGTATTACGCAACTGATCCGGTAATGGTAACTTGACTGTACTAGACTGCTCCATTTAAAATATAAACTGACATTAATTATAATTATTTGTATTGAACTGCAATTATATAAACATATCGTATGTTAGCTAGGGGTTTTCTCGAACGTTGTATAGATCCAGAATATAATTGCAGACTCATGATGCCATCCTTACAAGTGGTACATACAAAATATCAATGTTCCAAATACAATTCATTTATTTGGTAACATGTGCTGTCACAAAGAAATTATTTCAAGATCTAAAAAGCCATAACCATTAAGAGCATACGCATTTATAACAATTGCATTAATGGTTATCAGATTTACTTAAGAATGTGCTTAAGTTTGTGGTTATCAAGAAAACATATAATAGGTACTATTTGATGTCAGGGAGACCATGTGCACGTGCCAACACAAGATGCACTGGAGCGTGGTGGCCATACTGGTCAACCTCGTGGCCGTTGCCCTCTACACCACAGCCGTGGCGTCGCATCACTGGGCCACTAAAACGGACGCCGGCTATTCCACGCACGCCGGTCTCTTTACGGCCTGTCTGAAGATAAATGGCACCTGCTACGACACCCATTATTATTTCAACGAATATTCACAAGGTACCAAATTTATATATATTTGTGTTATCCTGACTCAAATTTAGGGGTTCAATATATTGCTATAATAATCGTTTCGAACACTTTGCACACAAAAATATACCAATATCTTTTTATGATTTGCATAGCCTAAAAATTCACCGTTTTAAGGTTTTTGCTTAATTTCATTCATGTGTGCGTTATGTTGCGTGCTTATGGTTGCATCTAGTTTTCATACCGTGTTAGACTGTTCAAGAATCGGACACTTGCCATAATAAAAGGTTTTACCCTAACTGATTCAGCTGATGTTTTAATTTGTGTATATTTCAATACAATAAAGTTTGTTTTCCCAACTTAGGGTATGTAATTAAGATTTCCTATATTACATATTGCTTTTATTCCCAGAATACGGTCACCTGAATGCCTGTATACCATGTGTTCGATGCATATACATATAAAATCAATTGAATGTTGGAACACATGTATCGTATAATAAGCTTCATCTTAATTTTAAACCGTTGACACAACATGTTAAGCTGTATAATGGATCATTCAATGCATTCTTACTTACTCATTTTCAAAGTTTACCTTATTAAGAAAAAAATCCATTATTTCCATCCATGCGTTAAATGTTAACCGAATCACTATGTATCCCGCTCACACCCACGTCTTTTGTCTATTTTCAGAGAAAGATGTCATTATTGCCAGCGCTGTTCTGAACGTGTTCGCGCTGATCGGCACCTATTTCTTTACGGTCATCTCCGTGTTTTTCTTGTGCGGCCTCTACGAAGAGAAAGGGCTGGCCACTTGTGCCATCATAATCGCCTATGTCGCAGGTAAAACTATATGTTATACAAGTACTCTAGCCAATCATATGTTTTGTCTTTTCATATCCATTTCCTTTACGCTAATCTAGTGCAAGCCCAGCTGGTTCTAGCTGATTTCATGCAAGTATGCACAGCAATAAACTGACATTGCCAATGTAAATAATATCGTTGACTTACCTCCCCCGTTACGAACTGAATAGGGGAAAATTAAAATATTACGCTCCGTCTTTAAATTGTGTACTTGTATATCAAAATAACATTTTTTTTCTAAAAGCACAACACCCGCATATTTAGTACTGGTGTTTAACATGGTATAGTCGTTTTTATACAACTGATAAAAATAGGCGACACCCAAAGGTCAAATTTATGTTTGTTTTTACTTGCTACAATTAAGTCTTTTTAACCCATGGCGTTGCTTTTTGTCACTACTTTTACAAGTTATATGTTTTGTGAAATTCATAGCTGTAATACACATATCTGTGGGCGCTGTTTCCATTAACATTCTCTATTAATATCTTACATTTGTCTCAGTTGGTTCTTACTAAATAATCTATTGATGTTTTTATGAGTACACGATCATTGGGAACCTGCAAATTCCTGGCCTCTTCTCTCTGAGTTTGTACTCCCTAATCCAACGCCTGTAATTTTGAATATATATATATTACTTTTTTTCCTTGCAGGATTCCTTGCCGTCATTGGCATAGCGATGTACGCTATAGCCATCAAGAGACTCGATTACTCCCTCAGTTGGTCCTTTGTACTGGCCATTCTAGGGCTGATCGTGAACCTATCCGCCGGTATTCTTATGTGCGTTGGACGCAACATCAGTAAGATGGCCGCCGACAAGGAAAAACCGACGGCGCGGCATCCCATAGAAAATATTGACCTTGACGCCACGCGGCGGAAGCAATGGCGTGAGGAAGAAGGGCCGGAATTAGATGACGAACTTACTAGAAAGAAGCCACTTCCTGGGGCGTCCAAGTAAAAGGACCTTGCTGTTGTTATAAAACGTCTTAGTTTGCTGAGGATTATACTGCGAATAATATGGACACAAATATGCGACGGATTTACAAAAACCAATGTCTGTAGTGCCCAGGTAGAAAAATAATTACAGCCATTGCATAACGAACTTACAAATAAAGTGTTGTTTTACGCAATTCATCTTTATGTCAAATATACTATTTTATATGAAGAAAAATGTGACGAGTCTTTGTAAAGAGCAACGCCTTGTGAGCGCTTCCGAGATTTAAATACAAGCACAGACACGCCATTTTAATCTTATTATGCGATTGATTGTTGTTGCTAGAGTGCCTTATTGTTCCAAGCGCAAAGTAAGAGTGAATTGCAAAATATAAACAACAGCAACATAATAACAGTGTGACTTTTAATTGGCTTATTGATTCATATGCAAGAGTGAACGACAGTGCAAATACGAATCGACAATATGTTATTAGACTTATCATAAAACATCTTTTAAATGCTATGTAAAACCTGGTTATATTCAATATTTTTTTTCTTTTAATACTAATTTAAGCGATGCTTAAACAAGAACAGGCTAACGTGATGTTAAGTGAACACAAATTTCATCACATTATTACTAATCGAAACTGCAACAAAAATCGTTTTGTCAATGTTCATTCGTTTGCGAATAACATTTCATTTTTTTACCGGCGCTATATTAAAAGATTGCTCATTTGGCGGATTAAATGTGTGCATGAAGTTCAATGATATTTCGCCTTATGCAGCAAATAAAACCAACAACTACGTCACAGAAAATTCCTGATTCCAAGTAGATAACCACATACACATACATTTTGATTGTCATAAAACCTTTGAAAGTGTCTGTTTTTTTGTGATTACAAAGTGGAATAACCCAATGATACATCATATTGTGGTGTTGAAATATGTATAACGTATTCGGGCTATTTTGTGCATTTTAAACTCAATGTTCTTTTCTATAAAAAAAATCAAAGGGAACAACTTCCTTTTTTTTGTAGCCATTCAGCTTAGAATTCGAAGGTACCGCCTATTTTAAACTCGATGTTCGGTTTCTAGAAAAAATCGCAGGAAACCCTTTCCCTTTTTTGAGCCATTCAGCAATGAATTCGAACACACTGCATATTAAAAAGTATCAAAGGTCCATTCAGGAAACAATTTCGATTATAAAAATAACGTTTAAATGGCTCCATTGCAAAGACAATACACTACAACCACAAACATATAATGTCATATACAAAAAAGTGGCTATTTGTACAAAATATATATGATTAGAAATTATAAAATAATTTAATTATGTAAGTTATCAAATACGATGTCGAATTAAATGTATATACCCGACCATCACATGAAAATATTAAATTGAAGAAATAAGATGATGCAGTATGTCAGACGACCCTCCAATTCATGTGTACCCACGTATGTTAACGTTTCTTCTCACTCTTCTGTTTTAAGTTAAAGGTCAACTATCATCCTTGATTAACATGCTGCAAAAAACCAGACTAAGCATTGTTTTTGGATTCAAAGTTTAAATGCAAACAATTAATTTCGAGTATATAACTTAGTATGTGTCTCCAGTTTAAAGCATTTTTGGAAACAAGGAACATGTGTGATGCATGATAAAAACAATAATAGTTGAAGGGTGTATACGTGTGATTATTCTGATGTTGTTCTATAGTTTATTTATTATATCTAGTCCCAACAACGTGCACAGCGCGTTGTAGCTAGTATACAAATGTTTATAATAAAAATCAATAATGAATAATTTTAATTAAATTTGAATTGAAATACAATTAACTGTTCATTCAATCCCACGCAGATTCAGCTCTGACGTTTAATCATTCTAATCATTCGCCATATAATGTATAACTCGCACCGTTCAATAATGACCACTAAGTTATTTGAACACTGACTTTCATTAGCATGTTCACATTAATTTGAAAAGAACTTTTAACCACAACGTGAATTAAAAATGACACGATAAGACACTTGGTGTTACATTTCAAAGTATTCTTCTAAATCATTAGATTGAAACGGGTTCGTTATTGATTATCGTATGAGGGTTATTTACTACGGCAGATCTGTTTAAGCGTGTTACAAATATAGACGATTAGTATTCTGATAAGGGAACACAAAGTGTGAAATGAATGCTTACAACGAGATTGAGAAAAGCAACATTTATATCATATTTGTAAACATTGGAGTCGGTACAATAGTATGTTTTGGTGGGAGTGGTGAACAGTTACCGTGTTTATTAGAAGCGGATGAAATATTCGAAATATGTAAACTTATTAACGTATTCATATTAAGCAACACGAATAGTTCAAGTATGTAGCTGAATACGTGTTAGTGTCTAGGATTGAAAATTGGATTTATTTCGTGTTTGTTCATTGGCTGTTTGATGCAGGCCAATCACCATTGTGAAATCCTTTGTGTTGTATGTTAAACATTTGCTGTCTCAAGGCTAACACAATTATCTCCCTATCTATATCAACTGGTATAACATTGTTGCAACTGACACCAGCTACAGAGAGCGATTTTTAAGGGCAAAAGCAAAGTCGTTGTCAAGAGTACCAAACACGCTGTAAGTAGTTTTTCACTACTTTCATGAGTTTAAAGGTGAAAGTCCAAGCAATTCGGATTGTTTATGTATAATCAGATCAGGTTGAATATCTATTGTTTTTATATTATAATAAAATATGTTTGGCAAACAAGGTAAACTTGACTTTAGACTATTTAAATAGTATAATATATATTGCAGGTGCATATTTTTCTCAAATATCAATGGACAATTTTAAATCAAAGGTGCACTGACTGGTTTGATGTCCATGAAAATGAATGATGTGTTAATATAAGACGTAAATAAACGCGTAAGACTTATTAATTGTTTGAAAACTCACGTCATGTGATATAAGAATGTCAAGTTTTACATCAGCATTAAAAAAAGAGTACGTAACAATACAGTTAGTTTTTCTCTTTACAGATGGCTCGAAACACGCGAAGCAAACAGAAACATACAACAAGGAAAGAGAGGAATGCGTGTAAAACAATCCATGAAGAAGCAGGTAATTGGACAGATGATAAAGAATTCTCAGAGACACTTTCAGGTGTTCTTGATGGGTTAGCCGTCAATGAACAATTAATACAGTTTAAAAGGAAGATATTGTTATCTTATGAACGTGAAATGACACTGACAAACAAAGCATTTGGGCGCAATCGACGAACTTATATATTCGGAAGTACAATCGAGGGCACTTTAACAACTGAAATGATGTCTGACGCAGACTTTTTAGACCGTATTGATTTGTTTAATTTGTTTCTTGACTCAGAAAATCCTCCCCTTCAGCCGCATGATCACCAGGTCATATTGAAGTTGTGCACAAACGCTTGTGCTTCGCAGTACTGTGTTTTAAAAATGATTGAACCATTAACACAAGCAAGGCAATTTAAAACATTGGATCCTCTTCGAGATCCTGGTGATCTCGTTGACTTTTTCGAAAAGGGTTGGACAACAACTGACGGCATAGTTCCAAATACAATTATGTTCATTTGCCTAAATTTTCATCCAGTTATACTTGAGCACGCTACAAGACATGGACCTGCAGAAAGAATAAACAATACAGACAATGTTTACGCGTGTTACTGTAAAAGTATTCCTAAGCAATGCAAGTTTGTTTTCGAAAGGCCTCGCCCAGGTCACTGGCCTTCGGAGAAGACGTTGAAACAATCCAAGAAATATGGTGTCTTCATAGTTCCACAGGGACCCCCAAAAAATACGAATATTTGTACGTACGATTATGTTGATTTTCAATGGAAAATTTCCACAAATCTAACAGAGAGGCTATTTATGTTCAGTTTAGATACAGTGCATTTGAAAGCATTTGTTCTAACAAAAATGTTAAGAAAGGAGTTGTTTGTGCCGGAATATCGAGACAGGCTGAGTACATTTCATTTCAAAACGGCGTTCTTTTTTGCGGTCGAGAACACTCGGCCTGATGTGTGGAGGGAGGACAATCTCATCAATTGTGTCAAGTACATTCTTGCAACTTTGAGGCGCTTCTTAACACGCCGCAATTGCCCACACTTTACTATTGAGAATGTTAACCTGTTTGATGGGAAAATTAAAAGACAAGAGTTTCCGAAACTGGTGGATACACTATCACATGTTATAAATTCACTGCAGACACAAATCGAAAATATCAAAATAGACAACATTGGGCAGATGCTTAAACAGAAGTGTATGAGGAACAATGAACGCAGCAGATTTTGTACGAATGGTTCAACACTATATTTATTTACTGATGTATTTCATGTTTGTAGGGGACCGACATATTTGTTAAATGACTATGAATTTTTAGACACACCAGTGAATCACAGAATTGCTTTAATTGAAAACCAATTTACACGCTTAGAAGCGTACTTTCGAGCCCCGTTAGAGAAATACAAAAAATATGACTATGCATTACATGTCGCCATGTCAACTCTGGCTAGTGTCTTTGCATCGGCGTATTTTGAACAAAAGGAAGAGGGACATTATTATAATCAGGATGGCATCAATAAAGCTAGACAATTGTATACACGATCTCTAGAGTCTGATATCATAGGCAACTACATGAGATACGCTTCCTTCCTTTTCTGCAATGGAGAACATGATGAAGCATGTAAATATTTTGACTTGATAGAACAACATATAGAAGAAGATAAAAAGTCTAATCTTATTTACCAGTCATTCGTTTCTCCATCGGAGGTATTGGCATTGCAGATAGCAAAACTGTCATGGGAACAGATATTCAAACAAAGATGGTCTGCCTATTTGAAATTTTGTCAAGCAGAGATGAGTTGTGTTCCTGAATTCCTGCGGTGCGAAATATACAGAGGGCATTTCGGCAAATACGCTTCATCTGGTCTTATGTTACCAATTGATAGCGATGGAGACTGCATTTGTGTGCAAATCGAACCATATCTCTACTATCTACAGTACCTTACATACAGAGTTCTAAATGAAGACCTTAAACGGACGGAAGCTTTAAAAAAATTATTGATATTCACTCAAATCATTAAACCTAAACGATTCATCTCATTAAAGGGCGATGCCTTTTTTATATTTCACTTTGATACCTCTTTAAACATGCTAGGGAACTGCTTGGAACTGGAGCAGAAGTTCGAATCGGCGTGGAAGACTTACAAAACATCTCTGCAACTGGTACCTCAAAACAATGCGGCCATCCTGCATATTATTCGTCTTCTGTGGCAGGTTGTTCAAAAACCGTAGACTTATAGACATGTTAACTAGAATCTATCAGTGGCTAAGCAGAAATGTTATTTTAATAATTTTTGTTTAATATACCCAAACACAAGTTCACACGATTTTGGCACAGCGGCTTAGATTTGACGAAAATTATTATTATTATTATTATTATTATTATTATTATTATTATTATTATTATTATTATTACTTTTGTATCGCTTATGGTCTGCTTATAAATATAAAAAAATTGTATTGTTATTTATCACGCTTTTTACATATATTTCACGTATGAAGGTCGGAGGAAGGGTTAAAAAGCTGTTGGTATAACCATTGGTTTGATTTGATAAATATGAGATTGATTCCTATCAGTTAGTGTGCTTTCCCAAAATAAACCCAAATTTGATGTTATTACATGTGCAATGAAGATTGAAAGTGTTGATAAGAAGACGCTCTGTCGGATCGTAGGATTGTCCACATATGTGTTATAAGTTAAGTGAACTGATTGTGCATTTATTTATGTTTTGTGTAATCTTTAAATTAATATGCGTGAGGTTTAAGATAAATGTCATGTGCAATTTGTTAGTTTGTTTTTTAATTCAATCTCTATAGAGCTTACGTTTTCCAATCATAATTTGAGTGTTTTATTATTCATAAAATTATTAGTTTAGCTTCAATCAAATATAAATATTGACTAGCCTAAGCTTTCTCAGACAAAGGTTTTTTAAGTGTCTTACATTGTTCGAATGACATAATAATGTATTATGTTAGTATGAAAAAAGCTGATCCATGTAATGTTTCCATTGTATTTTTCATTGTTAATGTATGTATATCCTTTTTGGTAATTTATTGTATATTGATGGACTACAAAATAAAGAAGATCAACTAAATCACAATATTTGATATTTAAACAATACACACACAGTTTAAGGCAAGTACTTGCATGTCATATAAAATCGACATAAGCATATGATAACATTAGTAAAACATATCGCAAGTTAAAAAGTAATAACGTTCCTTTGCACTGTCTTCAGAATCTGTTTTACCCAACAATCTCAGATGATATACCAGCACATGTCATGTGTCGTTGCATTCTCCCTGTCTACAAATGCATCTGATGTATATCCTGAATAAAGAGTGGAAAAACATAATAATGTTACATTGGAGAAACACATGCAACTTTTTTTTTTAAATTGTTACAATAATGTCGCTTCAGTAATATCATTCTTCTCTATGTTCAAACTTTACCATGAACGTAATGTGCCACTTAAGGGTATATAAAAGTCATTAATATTCGAAATGATAGATCGCACTAAATTTAAAATGGAAAAACAAGTAAGCAAAAATGAGGCTTGTATTTTTCAACCAAATAGATTGTATAGTGTGTGTTATCTCTGGATTCTTTCTTGGAGTATAATTTACGAATTTAAAAACATATACCTTTTCATTGTCACCAAATGATGTCCTGAATAGACTTTCAACGGCTAATTTCACCCTCTTTACGTGCTTTTCCTTTCTAACTCTTAAACTGCAAACGAAACATGACGAAAACTTTCATGATAACAATTGTGCTATGCATGCATTGAATAGTACAAACTATTGTAAAATAGTATAGCGACAAAATGTACTAAATTGTTATTTTAAATAAATTAGCATGTTCATTTTGCTTATACATTCGTGCTAGGCTCAGACAGTACGTTCCGATGTCAGATGTGCAAAAATTACAATCATATCATTTATATGGTAAACGAGTAAGCATAATTCACAAAAATATGTAAAATGTTAGATTGTGTTGGAAGTTCAACATCAATGTCACATCAGCAAAGTTCACATTCGTCTGGTTATAATGGTCCTGGAAAATTCTTTGAAGATCTATCGATATATTGCCTGTTGCCCTTTCCGCCGGATTTGGCTGTTTGCATCTTTTGTAAGAAGATCATTAATAAAGCAAATAATGAAAATTTAGAAACTTTATCAGGAAACACATTCCTGTTCTAAACACTTCGTTTATAACAGAACACCAACACATGAAATTGGTAAATCTGGGATCAACAACATGGAAAGGTTAATGTATTTGATATTTTTTGTATTAATAAACATACATATAAATATTATTACTAATATTAGGTATTAAGATTTAAACTCTTACATTATTATTAAACTTTCACATGTACAAAAGCATACATATGACATCAAAACATATATACTTCACGTTTTGTCCTATGTTATTTTGAAAACAAACATTTTACCACAACAATATTCCGTTCCGTAGATAAATAAATTAATTAACCTTTATGAGTTGTTGATTTCAGAGTAATGTCGAGTTTTTTTCTAAAAAAAGAAATACTTGGTACCTGTTTTTTCTGCCTATCTACAAAATGACATCTACATATGCTTTTTTATTCCTGATAACGTCACTGTTTGCTCGTTATAAATAAGTTTATTTATTTGTCATGTTGTATGATATTGGTATAAACCATTTTCCATATCTGAAACATTTTATTAGATGTTTATAATGCATGAGTTATGCCTGTCATAGGATATGTCTTCTCTTGTAATGGGTACATGTTTTATCAAACATGAACTAAATAAACGTAGCCGTATGTGATCTTAATATAACTTCTAGACTTAATGCTAACTCAACACATATCAATGTCTAAATTATGTAGGCAAAATATTTTGCGTTCACATATGAAAGCGTTCGCACTCGCAAACCGTAAACCAATGTATGTGTAATTGTGTAATTAAAATATCCATACCTGTATCTATCAACCCATATTTTCTTCTCCTATAGTGTTCTCCCCGGTCCAGTACGCATAACTAAACGCAAAGACGAAAATCACTTCAACAATAATAGGTTACATACCCGGATGTTCAAAATCGTAAGTGAAGCTGCCGTAAAATTTACTGAGCTATTTATAGCTATTGATAAACATACAGTGCTTTTTTTGTTGTCGCAAAAACCGGTTTTGTCAGTTTTCGTTCTCGTTTTATAGACTATGCTTAGTCGCATATGCGGAACATACTCGTTTTCACGTAAACTGGAAGTGATAATATCGCTGAAAGTGGTTAACATTTATAAAGAGAAAAGTATAGGCTTGTTAATTTGAAACGGATTACACCTTGTTAATTCTTATTATGTTAAATTATTAATTATTAACTTATTAATGTATCCATACTGAACATCAATAATAGTTTAGGTACGTAGTTGGATTATAAATTGTATGTCTATGTTGGAAATTTGGATTGATTTCGTGTGTGTTATTTGGCTGCCCCCTATGTTATACTCTTGTGGTTATGTGAAACCCGGGCTGTCAGAATAGTAAGGAAAGTATCGCCCTTTAACTATCTTATAACACTGTTGCGGCGGATAACAGGCACACAGAGCGAGATTGAGAGCACAAGCGAGACCGTTGTCAAGAGGACCAAAAACTAGGTAAGTTATGTTCACTTCTTTCATGGTTTAAGTGTTACTGGTACTGGTTGAACCCAGTAACAAACTCGAGAGCGTTTCAGTAAGCCTTAGGCTTTAGATGCAATCGAGTTTAAATGAATCTGATATAAGTGGCTACTGCATGCGATACGCTTCCTTCCTTTTCTGCAATGGATAGTATGCTGCAGCTTGTACATATTTTGACTTGATAGAAAAACAGATAAACAATATAATTTCATTTACAAGTTTTGCGTTTCCTCATCGGAATCATTAGCATTGCACATAGCAAATCAGTCATGCGAAGAGTATTTAAAACAGGGCTCGTATGTCTTTGTGACGTTTGGACAAGCAGTGGCGATGTGTGTTCCTGTATTCTTGCGGTCAGAATTGTACCGACGGCGTTTAGGGACAGACTGTTCAACCGAACTTCTTTGTCCATTATATAACAACAACGACTGCATTTGTGTGCAAATCGAACCCTATCTCTACTATCTCCAGTACCTTACACACAGAAAACTTGACCAAGAACCAAGAAGCGAGTGGATGCTTTCATTAAATTATTACAATTCACTCGAATATTTAAACCTGCAATATTCAGCTCATCGAAGGATGATATTTTCTTATCTCACTGTGATACCTCTTTGAACATGTTAGGGCACTGTTGGCAACTGGAGCAGAAGATGGAATTTGCGTGGAAGTCATACAAAAGGTCATTACAGATGCTACTTCAAGGAAATGTGGCCGTTTTGCATTTCATCCGACTTCTTTGGCAAGTTGTTCAAAATCTGCGGACTTTTTAACTACATTCTAGAAATGCAAAAATGATCTCTGTTATTATTGGTATGAGACACAAACAAGAGTTAACACTGATGGTGATCAATAACGCAACAAACAGCTTTGGAACGGATGCTAACTAACTTTAATAAATACTGTTAGTGTTCACTTTCGTTGTCAAAATATTATTCAACATTGTTGCAGTTGTGTTATTGTCTTCAAACTTTGTTTATCGAGGTTAAATAAGCATTCGCCAAGATGAGGACTTCATTCAACTTCAGCCTTAGGTCAGCTCCTTACAATGTTAAAACATTGTGATTTGGGGAGGGGAGAAGATTTTCATATGTTATGTACAAAACCATATGAATGTCATTTTGATTAACTACACTTGCGAATAGAAATGGCAACTTAATTTGATTTTGTAATTCTATAATTCGTTGTTGATTCATATATAAAGAACTCTATAATGAACTTTATTGCTTTTAGATTTATGCATAACACTATTCCGATGAAAGACCGTTTTGTAGTTACACGCTTCTGTATACACGTGGAAAGCTATTTAATTCAAATCTATAGACAATTAACACATTTGTCATTCATTTGATACAATTTTGTCGCAACCATTTTTACGTTCATTTTAATAGTTAGTTTATGTTTATTTAGATAGATACTATATTTTAAACCGACATATCACAAATAGAAACACAATATTTTGTCAAATTTTTAACAATGATTTACGGAAACAACATTCGAATTCTATATGTAAATAACACAATTAAAACAAAACGACATAAACAAAAACACATCATGCACAGTTCAATGCCGTGCTATTGACCCACAATATTTACGACCTGAAGCGCCTTATATCTCATAGTATTCTATGTCAGCAATTTCGTTCGCGCTCTCGATCTCGCGTGTCTTAACTGAGCGGAACTGACGTCAATTTGAGATTGGTCGCTTGACCTTTAATAACGAGTTAAACTGTTTCGCCGATACCTACAGGCTTAGTGGTACTCGGTTCCTCCTCAAAAACTGTACAATTGATTGTAAATCAGTTAGTATATCAGCATTCGCATGTACTCTCGCCGCGTTCCTACGCTATATCATTTCGTTTGTATCAAATTTATTAACATTGTACAAATAAATCGTTATACAGATCGTCATCAGTTAAATTATGGCCAAATGTGTATCTAAGTAATGTTCAATGTTTCCCCCAAGAAATTCCAAATAGATGATCAGATCTTCAATTTCATTTTAATTGACCCAGAAACATTCCACAGCTTTTTGTTTAATTAATTATAAGAAACCTTATCAAAATCTGAAAGCTGTTTAAAGAAGAAGGCGATTACATTTTATATGATAGGCAAGTGGTATTGTCGTCCGCATAGAGAGACATTTTCACGTGATTTCTCTTCCTTCAGTTTGAATACCATTAATATTTGGATCGTCTTGGATAACTTTTTATCCTTCCGCTAAAAGATTTTATAGAACACAAAACGACCCATAAAGAAAAGATAAGGTTAATCCCACAACCCATTATTCTACACCTACATGGACAACTTTTTTGCCTTTCACTTCTCGTTCATTTGTTCTTAAATTTGGATTAATACATGAAATGGATGTTTACTTTTTGAAATAAATATACCGTTTATAAATGAAAGTCGTAAGTTATGAATCCAATGCAGCGTTTCATTTAAATTCGTTTTGCTTAAGAAAAAAGCGGATCAAACGGGGGATTGAACTAAGGTCTCTCGCGTGGTAGCCAGACACTCTTACCGCGAGTCTAAAGTGCTCTCCTGATTGCGTAACTCTTTGAATTCGTAATTTTACGACACGGCTGACGAAATCACTTGATTGCGTCATTCAGGTCATTGGGTACGCAGTCGTGTATGCGTGTGTGTTTACGATGGATAATTATAATATTATGAATGTGAATTTCAGTGTTGGGATATAAAACTGGAATGAAACTTCTGAGACTACATTTTCGATTTCGTTAAAATGTCGAATGTACTCGAATAACGCGATGTTTTGTTGAACAATTGATGGATTAAATTTAAGAAAAGTGTCGGTGAATTGTTGTTAAACCTTTCGAAGGAAATCGATGTTGAATTAAAATGGTATTTTCTTTGATAAATAAGTTCGTTCCTTTGTCAGTCGATCAAAGAATGTCTATCCACAAAGAATTCCCTGCTTACATTAAGTGCTTTAAAATGGAAAAGATGGATTGGGATGAAGAAATGTGTCCAGAATTTTAACTCGTCATGGAAGCAAATTTAATTTTACGAAAATAAACATGATTAGTACACACCTTTGGTGAGAAGAACAAGAACCAGTAGATGTTTTACTTTTTTATGTCAGTAAGTAAAAAGAGTGTAAAAAGAAGAGTCTATACACTAAAATTAACAATATCGGCGGGGATAAATGCTGAATCATGCTCCACGTAGGTGTCTACACATTTGTAAATTTCAAAATGAAAATGGCAGCCGTTTTTGTTTTTGGTATTTTACAGTGGTGAAACAACAACTGTTGTTTGAACAAAACCGTCTGTGTTCTTCTTGTCTGTGTAAAATTTGGAACGCTGATTAAATTTGAATCGAGGCGTATAGCGATATTTTGTCGCGTTACTCTTCTTTTGCGTGGAATACTGTAGGATGAATAGAATACTATGTTAGTGTGATTGTTATCCCACTCGTCTCAGAA
>VMBQ01005233.1:4275-18241 GCA_007657795.1 Dreissena rostriformis
CATTTTTCCCAGCCTACAAATTTTTCACTCATCCAAATAAAAAACAAAAACAATAAAAAAAAAAATGCATATGTTTAAGTTTCAAAATTATCACAGGAAAAACTGCCGCAAATTACAACGGGATTGTTCGTTTTTGTCAAAAAAATGATTTTATATAAAAATGCGTTAAAAATTAGTATACATACATTTCAATATAGATTAAAATAAAAGTTAAGAATAACCTGTTTCCAAAAAATGCGAAATAAGCCAGATATTATAATCTGAAATTGAAAATGGCTTCCAGCCGAATTCGCCAGCATATATATATAATACATGTACAATGTGAATCCAAATTTAGTTTTACTGCAGATTCATTCATACGACACGAAGACACAATTTTGTTTTCATACAAATACGAGTAAAAGTGTCGGCATCGGCTTCAACCACCGCTAACTTGTCTTTGCTGCATTTCATGAAATTCGTCTTCAAAACGTCAACTTCCCAGTGACAACACCTTGGTTCACACAAAAGCTCCCACTACAACTCACAGCCCATATAGGGGGCATGCATGTTTTACAAACAGCCCTTGTTCATTCAAAAGTAAGCAAGGAGGAGCAAAACAGTCAAAGTTATTCAAACACTGTGCGGACTAAATCCATAGCAAATAAAGCGTCTAACAAAATATTTAAGATGTGCATGTATTTGTAAAGCGTCTGTAAATTCAGTTTCTATAACAGTGCCTAAAAATGTCTAAGCGAGGTCGAGAGACGTCCGCGATTGTTGCACTCCATATATGTCGATTGCAAACAAAGAAGACAAGAGCCAATATGTGCCGAATCATTCGTGTTATCGATTTGTTAGAAACTGTGTTTGTAGCAGCGAGAAAGTCTGTGACTGAAAAAAACTTTCAAAAGTGAAAAAAGTAATATCCCTGGCTAGAAATGGTTTACTTTGATGGGACAGAACACAGATTAAAATGTGTATACTGCACCCAGTCTGTGCAACAGATGTTAAGCAGCAATTATTTTGAGGTATACATTTTTATGACTTATTTCACCCTATTTAAAAAATGAAATAACCCAATTTTTCAAAATCAATGGGTGAAAACCCTATTTCCCAAAAAAATATCTGGGTCACTGCTACTAGTGCTAGTACTTTGTAAAGAAGGAAAAAGCTCGCTGAAGAAGGTACCATAACTCCTGCTTTCATAATTTCATAGTTATTGGCCTTGTGAATGTTCATGCTGAAATGATGTGCTGTGTATATCTTTATTTTTTTGAAGAGAATTCAGACATAAAGACTTAGAACTAGTGATGCAAGAGGTTAACCTACAGAAATGACCTGTTAACCAGTTACATTTTGGGGAAAAGGTTAACCTGATAAAATAAAATATGCTTCTTTCATGGAATAATTCGAACCATTTTAAGTTTAGCGTGCGCCATACTGCCAACTTACGCAGCCGACTAGTTAGGACAACATGCCGCACCAACGACGGTAAAAAATAATGTGTCAACAAAGAAAGTTATAAAGCAATTAATCAGTACCTTTGTGGTTACAAACATGGGGTCCGTTTTGATAACTGGCACTATTGTTTTGTTCAACTCGCGAAAATTTAACTAGCGACTATGGGGAGTGGGGCCCCTATTAGCGATGACGTAATTGACACATTTATCTAACTTGCGATAAAAATCAGTTGAGACAGTGGACGACTTATTTTGATTTCTTGTTAACCAATATCCAACACTGATTGCTCGCGAAAATAAAGTGTTAATAAAGTTATAATTTTATCAAGATTAGTATTCGTTGTTGAAATCTTGTCGATTTAACATCGTATTTGTTTTATTAGAAATTAATATTATTATTAGTTATTTATGTCATCAACGATGCCCCCACTACCGTATGAGGCAAATTTTATTTAAGAAAACAAATTATTAAACGAACTCAATTAATAAACATAAATCAAACAGTTATTTAAAAAAATAAATAAAATAGTATTTGATCAGTATTTGAGATCATAATACTTAGTAACGTCGCTTACGTAATATAAGCGACCCAACCAAAAATACAATAAAGACACGTGACAATGAACATTATGAAGTTCTGATAACTTTTTACTCGTATGCTTTTACGCAGGATTTTTTTTACAAAATATAGCATACATTTACAACATTTTTAAAATAAACGTTGAAACACAAATTTTATTAAGAAACAGATATTTTATCAATGCAAGTGATCTTAAATAACTTGTTTCTGTAGAGAGTACAGGGGTTTTTCAGCACTGTCTGCGCCTCCTGAAAACGGAGGCATTCCCAAAGCAAACGGACCTGTTCCCAATCGAATCTTGATTACATATTTCCCAATTCCAATTTTTTATTTTTTTTTTATATTTTTTTTTAAATTTTAAAAAGTAAACATAATTTATATTGAAAGAGTGACTTCCCTTCATCGGCGACGTTATAAAGCCTTTAGCGACTCAGATAAAGTTCATTCTTCATCAAATACATTCAAATATGAAATGAATAAACGTTGAACATGCCCAATATTGCATGTGTATATATAAAGAAGACAAAATAACAAATAAAAACAAATTTATTTGTTAAACCACTGACTTATTTAAGCATGATAAATTCACAATGTTTTCCCAAAATGAGCCGTTTCATCGAAGCGAAAATTCCCAAAATGGACAATTTTGTCGATATAAAAAATTCCCAATTTGGTCAGACTCCTTTTCCCAAAATAGACAGAAAAAACCCTGGAGTACATGTACGAGCAGTATGACATGTTTGACGTAAACTTTATAACATTTTTACTACTGAAGGTTTTTCAGTTAACCGGTTATGGCAAAAGGTTAACCGAATACTGTTTTTAGTTACCCTTTGCATCACAACTTAGAACCATTACACGTGTTTATTTATTTGTTTTGGCCATCCAAAGATGGTACAACAAGACGCCTTTAACGTTTTGCAATATATTTAAACAACATACAAAGATTTAAGAACATGTAAATAATGTGTATAATGTGGGATAAAAAGGCCATGTTACGTTACTGACTATATGATGTAGTTTTAAGGACTGGGCTATAGTCAGAAGTCGGGAAGTCTCCATGGCCGAGAGAAAGCCTGGCTAACTGTAAATAGTGGGTAACGCAACAACCCAAGAAAACGCAACGCAACACACAAAATCTGGGTGGCCAAGTACTGTGGGCTAGTCCCGGGCCAATGTACAAACCACCAGAGCGACGCAATGCAACTCGGCCCACGCAATTGGGGTGACGGACAACTGTAAGTGTAGCAAAGTTGAGACACAACATGTGCATTAAACCAACTCGTCTGCAATATAACCCACAGCATTATATATATTATTACATTATAGTTTATTATTTTCTGCCCAACTGCCTAACCGTAACACCCTGTTGACTGGCGACTCAGAGGAGCCGGTGAAACAAGCCCAATGAAAAATGAAGCCTATAGTGAAACCCTTGATGTTTTTGACCAACTGTGGTTCCCTCAAACCACCATGATAAACGGCTGATTGTATGAGGGTGCACCGGTCCAAATGTGAGTTCTAGTAAACATTAACAGCTCAGTGAAAGTATATTACTGAACCCAGCCCGACTGACTTTCAGCCAATGTAAATTTTCCGCCACATAATTGGTGAAGGCAATTTCCCCAGAAATTAACATTCATTGTAACATATTATTCTTTACAACCTCAGTCAGACCATCGAGATAAAAGTGTAGCCCCAGAGTGTTTAGGTGTACACCATCTGGGCGGAAGAAACCCTGCTCATCTGCGGAGATGTCCGGCGGCCATTAGTCTGACTTGCCTGTGGACGATACCTCCACCCGGCCGAAGCGGTTGACCCTCTTTATCTTGCGTATATTCCAGCTACCCCGTTCCAGGATGTCAGTCCATATAAGGATTGCCTCAGGCCAGGCATCCTGGAGGTAGCAGATTTCGGCACACATGATGTCGAAAAGCTCCTTAAGGGCAACCTTGAGGTTGTGACCGCCCAAATGGATAACAGCGACCTTAGGGGCGTTGTTAAATAAAACCGCCATTTCAATGTTGTTGCGCAGGTCCCCCCAGCCTGCTCCCCTGTAACAATGCCAAGCAACCTGCTGTTCAAGTCTTGGCACATTTCCAGTCATGTAGAGCTGTGATGCCCAGTATGGTATGGAGTCGCCTATGACCCACACATCTAAAAAGGAATAGATGATAATGGTAAAAAAAATTCCACAAACGAATATATGGGTGTGTTATTATCTAACGAAGGTAAGATTAATATGCAGTAGACTTCCAGCGGCCCAAAACCATAATGGCCTCTGTTGTGATACCCTGTGTTGCCAAGTCTGTTGCCCTGCCAATGCGGAAACTATGGGTTCTGAAATGTGAGCTGGAAAACTCCGTTAAGGAAAGGCACTTCTGAAGTACAGCATTGAATTGGGACCTTGTAACAGGTCTCCCATCTGCATGGCAAAAGAAAGGACCCGTCACTGCTGTGCAATGTGCTAAAAAACTTTGAATTGCCTCCAGCGGGCAAGGTGGGGAAGGTTCGCAGGGGATTTTGACCTGTTTGGGCGAGCCACGTTGATTGGTTTTAAAAACATTAAGAGTAATAATAAACTTCTGGGCACTAGTGTCGACCTTTATTGCTGAATGCTGCAATCCAGAGTTTGGTGACAATGGGTAAGTTGCCACTAATAACTCGAAATAACCGAAAGTATGCAACACTGAACAAAGCTTGAAACAGAGTTGACTTAAAAATTGTATAGCATGTGTTGGAAGCTGCTTGGCAAATAGCCTTTAAGATAGGCCTTGTAATGGGATCCCTCGGGTCGGGGACTTTATTTTTGGACCTATGACAGCCCTCCAGGGTTTTCTTAACAATAAACATATCGAATAGGAATTGGCCGCCTTTTATTTTTTGAAAGTAGTTTACACCAGCAATATATGTACTTATGGTGCTAGGTGCAAGACTGGATTCAAAGCAAGAGGTAATGAACAAAATGATGACCTTGTCTGTTACTGGCCATATCAAGGGGAAATTATATGTAGTTCTGAACTGATCAAAAGCCTTTAAACTTGTGGTGTATGTTACCTGAGTGTTCACGGAAGTGCCTGCCACTGTAAGTACTGCTGCTCTTTGGTGAAGATATTCCAAAGAAAACTTGGAACGTTGTCCGGTATGTCTGCTGCTTCTGGCGCCAGCGACCTGAACCGTGTCATTTGAAAACGAGAAAGTGCATTGCAAATGTTATTGCGAGTACCTGGAACATGTGAGGCCTTAATGAGTATATTCTTTTGTAGGCATCGTATGATTAATATGCGTACCAGTGTCATCACAGGTTCTGACTTGGCTGAAAGTTTGTTCAGAATGTGGACAACAGCAATGTTATCACAATTAAATCTAATGTTNTTGTTGTTTAATTTGGTTTGGTACGTGGATGGCTAGATCGTCGTTTGAAAGGCGGACTTGCTGCAATGCAGCGGTGTTTGAAATGGCAGAACTGTCGATTAGGGGCTGTTGCATGAGATATGAAGATGCAACGTAAAAGGAAAGAAGCTTGCATTGTTGAGAGACCTGTACTGTAACCCATAGCGGGGCTCAAGTGTTTATTGTTGTTTATTGCAGTTTTCCTGCCAAGCTCTACCCTGCTGTTGAACCCCTGTCGTCAAGGAAACCCCTTCCTACAAGGACAGCCACGCACGTATCTCGATCACATGACCTTGCCAGTCGACAGAGTGACAGAACCTCCCAGGACTGTGTTGACACGATGCCAGAATTTTCAGACAAGTCAGGTGACCACCAGAGTTCCCTGCCCTCTGACAGTTCAGGCTCTGGGCACAATGCAATACTGGCAAGGAAAGACAGGAGGTCTGTAGAGCCCTCCTACACTGACTCTGTGTTAAACATGAGTGTGCAGTCTAGTAGACTGACCGCTGAGATGGGGGTAGGGGGGGTGTTGAGTTCAGAGACTGATCCGTGTCAAGTTAGTGCCCGCAAGGGTCAGCTGGCTAGTAGACTGACCGTGGACAGGTCCCAGCTCCCCCCACCATACCCGGGTACCGGTGTACCCGTAGACAGCTCGGTACACAAACATGGCATGAGATCCTTTAGGAGTACACCACTGTTACACAGTGAAAAAAGGTAGACATCTGTTCAAGTCTTTATGGCATTTTAATTGGTTCTTCATAATTAGATTTCTAGAAAAAAAAGATGATCGATTGTTTGAAGAGTGTTACCATAGATTGTCTAGATGTTACCTTAGAATCTCTAGACGAGTATTACCCTGATGCCTAAGGGGATTCTTTTGACACAGGGGTCATTTCTGAGATTCGTGAATAGATAGAAGTGAGTGGGTATGACTGATCACCCTTCATTTTTGATAGGCGGACGGAAAAATTGAAACCTCTCCTCATATTATACTGGGAGCAACATCCACTTGGATATGAGCATTTTTTGGAACGAGCTAGTCATTGGCTGTTGTTTTCCCAATTTTCCCAATCAAAATCGAAAATGTGTTGGTGATTTGTTTGCTGATTTTTCAAATGTTGTCGTTTTGATAAAAAAGAAGATTATTGAAAGAAGTTTTATTGTCGTATATTTAGACCAGTGCGATGTTCCGCCCCACCAGCCAGGATCAGGAAGATCAACCTGCCGTTCGAGCCTCTCAATAAGGAAGAGGAGGAGGAGGAGGAAGATGAAGCCATGGATACTATGGACAGCTTCAAGCCTCTAGATAAATGTATAGCAGGGATTATGATTCACCAATTTACGAACATTACCTGAACCTGTATACTTGGGAATTTTAGAGTAAAGTTATTTAGAAAAAAAGTATAATTGTGTGATCTAAACATTTCAATTTGAAAAAAAAAATAAAAAATCCTGAACCAAATAAAGTCTGTTAATGTTTTTTTCGACATAAAACAGGAATTGCATACAATTTTCAAAAGTGGAAGTTTGAACTTTGAAAAGGGTTGCATATTTTAGATGAAAATGATGTGCTAAATTTAAGTACCGGTATGTGCCTGTGTGAATAGTATCATTACAAGTAATAATAATCGAACATATTATCAAAACTATTTTCAAATGAAAAACCCATATCTGTTTGAAGAATAGGCTGATTTTAGTTTTATCTGGTTGAATATCAGTTTTTCAGCCAATTTGGATGATTTTAGTAAGCCAAATATGATTTAATTACACCATTTTTGCCATATAATCTATGAAAAAAATGATCTACATTTGCTTAAATTATGTGACTGGCACTGCCATGGAATATCTTTGTTGTAATTGCCTTGGTGTATAAGGGATGGTCTGGGAAAGTCAATTTCAAAATTTGGTAGTCTGGGCAACTAGCTTTTTAAAAAGCTTTTCTGCTCTTAATCAGTATTTTAATTTTTAAAGCACAAAGATTCATTCTCATAAAAGGGCATTGAGCCATGACAGCAATTTTATAATCTTGAATGATAAGGCTTTGTAAAAAATAACTATTAGATAGCCTTGATACAAAAGTAAAAGAGACAGGTGCCCATATGGGAAAAATTCATTAAAAAGTTAGTTTCTAGCCCTGGTGTATGTACATTTATTCAAGTTACATTGGCTGGTATATTAAATATCATATAAAATTTGACATGTGTGTGTGTTCCAGCTGGATATAACAATCACGCCCACACCTCGGGCTATCTTTCCATGGTATCGGACTCAACTATTGCTATGGAAACTAAGCCTATGGAAAAACAGGTAAGCAGTGCTTGTCTTTGTCAGACTATTACCGGGTACTATCATGCAATTAAATGTTAGTTATGTTTAATGGGCAATATCAGGTCATATGAGCCTCGTTCTGGGAAAACTGGGCTTAATGCATGTGTGTAAAGGGTCATCCCAGATAAGCCTGTGCAGTCCGCACAGGCTAATCAGGGAGGACACTTTACGCCTGGATCTTGATTTTCGGTTTTAAGAGACTTCCTTTAAATGAAAAATACCTTCAGAGCAGAAAGTTTCGTCCCTGATAAGTCTGCCCAGACTGCATAGGCTAGTTTGGGACGACACTTTATGCACATGCATGAGGCCCAGTTTTCCCAAAACAAGGCTTATATAAAAGCATTCATTGCTCTGCTGATGGTGTCTTTCAACCTTGCAGTTTTTCAATGTTAGTCTGACATGATTTTGTGAAAAATCAAGTAATAGTTTTTTATTTGGTATTTTGTCCGATTATTGTGATCTGCTCTTTTTCAAGCATGATGTCTTTTGAGCTTTGGTATGGCAAGTTTTCAAACATGCCTTTGTTTTTATTATTTTACCAAGCATTAATTCACAAAGTTTTAAAATTATATATTTGTTTTCACTCTTGGTTCTCTGTGTGCAGGGTATGGACCCGCTGAGGGAGCAGGAGGAACCCCCACTGTGTCCCCCCTCCAGCTTGCCAGCCCCCTGCCTGGCCCCTCCACACGCACTGGCGCCCCCTGCCGGCCCCTCCCCCCAGACCCCGGCACAGCAGGGACCCCCCAGGCCACACCCCGGGGCTCAACAGATGGTCACACCGGCCCGTCCAGCAGCAATGCAGCCACCTGCTGCTACTCCTATGGTAGGACACTCTTAAACAGTTGGGCACAAAGTTGACACCCTTTAGAGCTTTACATTGATGCAGTGTTATGTTTTGGTGGAAGTTTATGGAAATTTACTGATGTTTGAATCATGTTAATAATCGGTCTTGCCTTCAATGGATGCACTTCTTATCCATTTGTGGGCTTCCAAAAGTAATACAGTGCTAGAGCATTTATTCAAATATACAACAGCACAATTTCAGTATTTTGAAGTTTAAATTTTTCATGAAATTTCATTAAAATGTGATTCGTGCCGATATATGATTCTGCCATGAAATCTGGATTTTAAGATCACATTAATTGTTATCACAATCCAGCCTTTATTGTAAACAAGTTATTATCCCCCGCCAAAGGATATTGTTTTAGAATTGTCCGTCCATCCTTCCGTCCGGCCGGCACTTTTGTGTCTGGAGCCATATCTTGGAAGTGCTTTGGCAGATTTCATTGAAACTTAGAATGAGTATATATATGGATAAGAGGATGATGCACGCCAAATGGCATTGAACACCATCTATTAATAACGGCGTTATGGCCCTTTGTATCTAGAAAAAATGCTTTTTTCTGTGACAAAGCTCTTAATTGGCGGGGGATATCAATTCAACGAATTTGTTTGTTTAAACAGCTTCTTACCAGAAGCTGCCATATGTAATGATTAGTGTTTTTCCCATGAGGGCAAATGGGCATGGCGAAGTACATTCAAAAAGGGCATATTTTAACAAGCAGGTTAGGCAAAAAAGAGCAAAACGTTCCGTCACGTGAAAACCTGGTTTTGGGAGGAACATTTAAACACATACATACATTGTTTATAAACAAACACACTTAAGTATTATTGCTGTGTTTAATTTACTTTAATTAATATTAATATGTTTACCTTGCAATATATTCCATTTCATTTCCATGCTCTTTCAGTACAGCATGACAAACATAATAAATCAATATATGCACATGAATCTGATTATACACAGATCCAGTGACATATAAATGAAACCATGTTTGTCTTATCCCATTTTCTAACGATAATCGTGTCAAATGTTTTAACTTTTCGATTAAACTGAATGCCACTTTGCTAACAGTGTTACACTCGTTTCCCTGACATACATCCAGTGTGTAGATTACTAAATATACGTTGTTTATATCTAAAAGGTATTTATATATATCCATCGTTAATAAACACATGCAGAAATTTCCTTAATCTCTACTAACTGTATGATGTCCATGGTTATTTCGATTTTTATTTGTAATTTTGGCCGAGAATCACAAAAGTCCATGTCTCTTCTATAGTGTCCGCCATCTTGTCAAATGACGTAAGCGACACACCGGATAGCAATTTAAAATTGTATATGTTCGACTACATTCGCGATTCGCATTTTGTTTAATCAGTATACGGTACAATAATTGTTTCAATAATAACTTATCTAAAATACGATAAAGATACAGCGTGTTTTATTTTAAAATAAATTACGTGCAGAAATTAATGTTTGGACAATACTGTATTATTCATTAAATGCACATTTTCCACGAGCCTGACGAGGTTTACGAACGGTTGCCATCATAAGTCTCCTAAGTAACTTCCAGGATTTTATCGTGGAGGCACGATTTTATCGTGGAGGAGTACACAAAAGTGAAAGATTAGCATGCTTGGTATAACAAAGCCACTGATATTATCGATTGATATTGACACAGGGTTATTCATGCATGACTAATACACAACCGTGTGCATCTTCGCCGCCTTGGCTTGGGCCTTTGGGGCAAAACTCTGATACGATTCGGCTTAGAAGTTTGGTCTAGAGGCAATTAAGATGTTATCTATAAGGGCGTGGCGAGTTTTGCCTTTGAAAAGGGCAGAGTGGCTATCCGGGAGGGCGGCGTGGCGAATCGCCACGCTAAACGGGCCTGGGAAAAACACTAATGATAATGATATTAATCTTTCATTACTAACAGAATTTAACCCTTTTCCACTCGGAAGCAAAGTGAAAATGGCTATATGCAACCAGCATAAAACCAGAACAGCGGGTAATTCGGGGTCTGTTTAGATTTTATACTGTTGCCTGCTCATCAGTATCTTAGGGTTGGAAATGAAGCCTTTAAAACTTGAATCGTTTAAGAAAGGTCTTTAATTAAATTTGATTTTCTAAGGGACTACAAACGGTCAAAATGTGTATCTGAGTGGTAAAGGGTTTAGCCTAGTTTTCATTGTGTTGCTAGGGCAACATGAAGATGATAGCTGTCAATGACAAGGTATACACTGTCCTGTCACTGCTGGGAAGAGGAGGCTCCTGCAAGGTATGTCCTGTAACCAACATACTGTAGAATCATTATTGA
This sequence comes from Dreissena rostriformis, assembly GCA_007657795.1. Taxonomy (NCBI): domain Eukaryota; kingdom Metazoa; phylum Mollusca; class Bivalvia; order Myida; family Dreissenidae; genus Dreissena; species Dreissena rostriformis. The sequence continues at coordinate 15,183 of VMBQ01005233.1, forward strand.
GCCTCACTCTGGGAAAATGGTGCTTAATGCATGTGCGTAAAGGGTCGTCCCAGATAAGCTTGTGCAGTCAGCACAGGCTAATCAGAGAAACCTTTTATGGTATTTTTTGTATAAAGAAGGTCTCTTTTTTAGGAAAATCCAGTTTAGGTGGAAAGTGTCTCCCTGATAAGCCCGTGCGGACTGCACAGTTAAATCCGGGACGACACTTTACGCACAAGCATTAAACCCTGTTTTATCAGAACAAGACCAAATTTGTCCACGTTTTGTTCTCTCTTCAATTCTGCAAAATTACAACCAGCGTCAACATTTTACAATTTTACAGTAAGCTACCATCTCTGCAGGGTACCCATGTATTTATACTGACAATGATGTGTTATATCTGTATTTAAAATATTCTGTTAAAATGAAAAAAAAACAAAAAAAACATTGTATATTATTTCAAATTGGGTAAGTATATAAAAAGTCCTTTGTTTTTTTACCTTTAAACAAAGCTAACAAAGCAGTGCAGGGGTATTATTTGCTCGGCTGTTTTCGAAGAAAACCCGAGGTATTGTCATAGCCAGCTCGTCTTCCGCGTGGTCGTCCCAAAACTTTTACATTGGCCATAACTTTTGCATTATTGAAGATAGCAACTTCATATTTGGCATGCATGTGTATCTCATGGAGCTGCACATTTTGAGTGGTAAAAGGACAAGGTCATCCTTCAAGATCAAAGGTCAAAAAAACAAAATCCAGCACCCAAAGCGGAGCGTTGGCACCCGATATGCGGTGCTCTTGTTCACCTTTGTGACAAAGTTCTAGTTTGTTGTGCTGTAGGTGTACCAGGTGTTTGACCCTGAGTGCAGCAAGGTGAAGGCCCTCAAGGAGGTCTACCTGGACAGTGCAGTCGGGGCCGTAGTCGAGGGGTACAAGAACGAGATTGCCCTACTGAGGCGACTGCAATACTGTGATAAAGTCATCAAAATGTATGACAGGTACGTCTGCAGACCTGCTCATTGTAATATTTGCATATTATACTTCACATAACAGTGTTTTTTGGTAATTTTTTTGGCCCGAATCTAAAAAAATATACATTTTTTCCCAAATAACTTCCGTAAAATTCCAAATTAAAGGTTTAAAAAAAAGCTAGTCCTAAGAAGTATAAGTATTTTAACTGACTGCCTTGATAAAAAATCCAACAAAGCAAACTGACATGTGCTCTCCTTGTATGTCAGTGAGTACAAGCCTGATGAGGCCAAGCTGTACATGGTGATGGAGGCAGGCAGTGAGGACCTGGCCATGTTCTTCCAGCGCGAGACCCAGAACCGTAAACACCTCAACAGTGTGGACGTGCGCTTCTATTGGAGGGCCATGCTGCAGGCTGTACAGGCCCTACACATGGAAGGTAATACAGCCAGAACACACACATGCAGAAGCTGATACATGAGCATTGCGATCTCATTTATGGCGAAATTGGGGATTTCTAAAATTGATTATAAACCTATATTGCTTATGTGTTTCCTGTAGACCTGTCTGTCTGGTCTTCAGTGAGTTACAGTCAAACATTCTTGATAACACTAACTTAGAGCGGGTTAGTTCTCGTTCTGGGAAAACTGGGCTTCATGCATCTGCGTAAAGTGTCTGCACAGGCTAATCTGGGACGACATTTTTGGCCCAAACTTTGTGCTAGAAGTGACATCCTTCAGAGACTTCCTAAAATGACTGCACAGGCTAATCCAGGACGAAACTTTACGCACTTGCATAAAGCCCAGTTTTCCCAGAACGTGGCACTAATGGTAAGTCCCTGGTTAACCCCCCTATCTGTATATTCAAGGGATCATCCACTCCGACCTGAAGCCGGCCAACTTCCTGTTTGTGGGGGGCACCCTCAAGCTGATTGACTTCGGTATCGCCAAGGCCATCCAACAGGACAAGACGAGCGTGATTCTGGAGGCACAGATTGGCACGCTCAACTTCATGAGTCCAGAGACGATCATGCACCAACAGGATGGCATTGGCTCCAAACCTCAATTCAAGGTAGCAGCTTCTTCACTGTTTTACTAGTTTGTAGTTTAGTGGCAGCAAGCCTCAGTTCAAGGTAGCAGCTTCTTCGCTGTTTTACTAGTTTGTAGCTTAGTGGCAGCAAGCCACAGTTCAAGGTAGCAGCTTCTTCACTGTTTTACTAGTTTGTAGTTTAGTGGCAGCAAGCCTCATTTCAAGGTAGCAGCTTCTTTGCTGTTTTACTAGTTTGTAGTTTAGTGGCAGCAAGCCTCAGTTGAAGGTAGCAGCTTCTTCACTGTTTTACTAGTTTGTAGTTTAGTGGCAGCAAACCTCAGTTCAAGTTAGCAGCTTCTTCACTGTTTCTCTAGTTTGTAGTTTAGTGGCAGCAAGCCTCAGTTTAAGGTAGCAGCTTCTTCACTGTTTCTCTAGTTTGTAGTTTAGTGGCAGCAAGCCTCAGTTCAAGGTACATGTAGCAGCTTCTTCGCTGTTTTACTAGTTTGTAGTTAAGTGGCAACAAGCCTCATTTCAAGGTAGCAGCTTCTTCACTGTTTTACTAGCTTGTGGTTTTGTTGAGACATGCCACAAAATTTGAAATCTTACTTAAAAATCCAGTTCACCTAGAACGCGGCTCACTTTCACCAGTCACAATGTTTGTCGCCAGGTCGGAGTAAAGAGTGATGTGTGGTCGCTGGGATGTATCCTGTACAACATCGTGTACGGACGGACGCCCTTTCAGCACATACGCAACAACCTGCTCAAGCTGCAGGCTATCACAAACCCGGAATTGCCCATAGAGTTCCCGGACATGGACGACAAACATGTCATAGACGTCTTGAAGGTCAGTATAACCCCAACCTGCCCATAGAGTTTCGTTCCAGTCAATTGATTTTATGCCCCCTTGTTCGAAGAAGAGGGGGTATATTGTTTTTGGCCTGTCTGTCATTGTATGTGTGTGTCTGTCCAAAAACTTAACCTTGGTCATAACTTTTGCAATATTGAAGTTAGCAACTTGATATTTTGGCTTGCATGTGTATCTCATGGAGCTGCACATTTTGCGTGGTGAAAGGTCAAGGTCAAGG
>VMBQ01005233.1:18288-45111 GCA_007657795.1 Dreissena rostriformis
GGGGGGGGGGGGGTGCGTTGGGTCCGTTCGCGCCCAACATTTTTTTACAAGTAATAAAAATTGTACTTTAAGTTGCACACAACTTTATTCGACGCAAAAACGGTTATTTTTCTTTTCCTTGATTCCAGTGAGTCTTCGTATTTAAGCGTTAAAATAACGTTGAATTCAATAGGCTACCGACAGGTCACCATATAATTAATTAATTTTTCGATGAAGTCATTTCCAAGATAGCGCGTGATTTTTATTTTTACCTTGTTGCGGCTTGCAGGCACCTTACCGGTCACAAGTGCAGAGAGCTAGCACACTAAGGCGTCTGCACCACTACCAGCGTGCGTCTATGACAAAAATTGACACTAGGAAATATGTCCTACTCTCAAACAGTTGTTATAATGAATTTAAAAAGTTAAAACATATGATCTGGTGGACGTTAACGTTTAATGTTCATTAACTGTGACGGATCTTGAGCACTATGGGCAAATAAGTCCATCTTTTTTTTCAACGTCCTGGTATACATTGTTAAGGACTTTGAGACCATAGGGCCAGTAGTTTATGGTTATAGGGTCTTTATGAAGCTTTAATTGTTATATGTTTCTGAAATTTGTTTAGAAAAAGATAACTTATTTGTTTTAAAAAGTTAAAAAAAATAAAAGTAACCAGTTATAGCATTTTGATTTCTGTTTAGTATATAATTGATGCTGATTAGAGAAGACCCAGTTTTGTTAATCGATGTCTGTTGTACAATACACTATTAGCACGTTTAGAGCAATGCTAGGCCTCTGGTACTATCCATAGTAGAAGACAAACAATTGTTTTGAAAAAAAGTCAAATATTTCCTTTTAATTTGCTTAATTTATGAATGGTAGAATTTTGGAATGGTAAAATACACCAATTTTATCAAGATTCTAAGATTCCAATTAATAATGATATTTTATACCGTTCTTATTGTTGACTTTACATTCTATAAATTTGTTGTTGCGTATGTAAACACAGTTGGTGCGCGCATACTAGTGTCAGGTTAAACACCGTATAAAATAATGTATTTCCGTGAATGATCGAAAAAGGTGGTTATTGAAAAACGGTAGTGGGGAATACATGTATGTTATATCATATTCATGTCTATCAGTCACTAAGTATGGTCAATGGAAGTGAAATTTGATATAAAACTACTCTATAACTTCAGTCTCTAAATCAGGGGTTTTTATCTGATTTTGGGGAAAGGGCCTGGCCTTTTTTGAGGGGAAAAAAATCGCGCGAAAAGCCGGATTTTGGGGAAAAAAATGACGCGAAACGCCAGATTTTGGGAAAAATTTCTGTCAGAGGGGAAAAACAATATCTAGGGGAAAGGGCCGAAATTCGGCGGGTCTTTCAGAAGGAAAAAAACCCCTGTAAATACAGATAAAAAGTCACTAGAATGCAGGATTTAACGTTTCATTTTCAAAATTTTCTAGGGGGAGGACCNAAATATATGGGTCAAAATCGCTCAAAAGGGGGCATTGTGTTTCTGACAAACACATCTCTTGTTTAACAAAGATATGAGCCTTGAATTTTCTTTAAAATAACATTTTCAGTTGTTTTTTTTCTGAAGCGCTTTCAGATACTTATCATTTTTTTGGTCTATGAGTCCATCTCCATGACTTACAGATCAATTTCGTGTTTCATTCTGGTCCATTGATTTTTGACGAACTTACAGGCCTTGAACTTAACAATTTTCTCTAAAATAACAGTTTCCGGGACTTTTTTTCTAAACACTTCAAAATGCAGTAGTGGGTATTGTGTTTCTCAAACACAGCTGTTGTTATTACAGACATGCTGACTAGAATCGTTAAATACAAGCTTTAAACAGTCCTAGATCTGAGTGTATTATAAATGTTTATTTTCCAGCGGTGCCTGAACCGTAACCCCAAGCAGCGGCCGTCGATAGACGAGCTTCTTGAACACCCCTACCTGACCGGGCATGAAGGTAAACAAAATTAATTAGAATTTTGATCAGAGTAAGCTGTAAAAAGCTTCCACAAACGTGAAAGGTTTTTGAAGTCATGTCTACCATGTCTCATATTCGAATTTGTTAGCGATATGTTCCACTTAAGGAAGGTTGCTTATTTCTGCAAGTGAATTGGTGTTTGTGTTTAGCAACAAGAATTTGCTGTTCCAATGAGCCTCGTTCTGGGTAAACTTTGCTTAATGCATGTGCATGCTGGGAAATTTGTCGTCTGCTAAAATGTTGTCTGCTAAATTTCTAAAATTAGCATTTTCTTTGGATTTTTTTTCAAATAATACTATCAGAATAGCAAACAGTTTGGATCCTGATGAGACGCCACATTCTGTGGCGTCTCATCTGGATCCAAACTGTTTGCAAAGGCCTTCAAAATCCGGTTCCAGCGCTCAAAGGGTTAATGCATGTGCGTAAAGTGACATCTCAGAATGGCCTATGCAGTCTGCACAGGATAATCAGGGACCACACTTTCTGCTTTTATGGAATTTTTCGTTTAAAGGAACTCTCGTCTAAATGAAAATCCAGCTTAGTCGGAAAGCGTGTCCCTGATTAGCCTGTGCGGACTGCAGAGGCTAATCTGGGACGACACTTTATGCACATGCATTAGTTCCTGTTTTCCCAGAGCGATGCTGATATGCTCCACTTTTAATTTCTGGCAGTGAACTTTGTTTAGCTCGACTGTTTTCGAAGAAAACCTGAGGTATTGTCATGGCCAGCTCGTCGTCCGGCGTCCGCGTTGTCCGAAAACCTTAACATTGGCCATAACTTTTGCAATATTGTAGATAGCAACTTGATATTTGGCATGCATGTGTATCTCATGGAGCTGCAATTTTTTAAGTGGTGAAAGGTCAAGGTCATCCTTCAAGGTCAAAGGTCAAACTTTTTTATTTATTTTTTTCTGGTTTTTCATGTGTATCTCATCCACCTGCACATTTTGAGTGTGGAAAGGTCAAGGTCAATGATGACCTTCAAGGTCAAAGGTCAAAAAAACAAAATCCAAGCACCCACAGCCGAGCGTTGGCATCCGCTCGACGGTGCTCTTGTTGTGTTCAGCATCAATAATTGCTCCTCCAATGTACGACATTTGGTGACTGTTACAGAGCCTGAGAAGAAGTCTCCGCCCGTTGCACCTCCCACTGAGAGGCCCCTGGACACCAGGATGGAGCTCTTTGTAAAGAACCTGGCCTCACAACTGGACTGCTCGCCGGGCGGTATCAGAAACCTCGTCTACAAAACCATGACATCAGATGAGGTAGCGCTGATTTAGCCTTATTGTTTACCGTCTATACGAGAACATTTTGTTCATTACATTTCATAAAATTATGTTCACTTTCAAAACAAATAGGAGGGAACTGATGCTTTTAAAAGATATGCCGTTTAAACAGCAGCATTTTGTTTAAATGTTTACAAAAAAACATACATGTGAGACTCTTATTGCATAGAGATCTAGCTTGGGATTTCATATTGGACGTATAAGGTCAAGTTCAATGTTACTAAAAATAGAAGAATAGTTTTTGCTTAATACCTTGAGGTTGGATAGAGGTATTGCGCTGACATTTTGTGTTCAGCTAGTTTCATGAAGACATAGCTTTTTATTGCTTTTTGGGCCAGTCAAGTTAAGGTATTGGTCACTGTTTCTAAAAAAAAGAGTAACTGTTTTCTGTTCAATAACTACTGTTTTGACTGTGCTGAAATGTTGTGTGTAAGTAGGTAATATGCAGACCTAGCTTGGGTTTTCACAATCAATAAATTTAGTTGTAAAACGTTGAAAACCTGGTTTGGTGTCATTGTCATGTTTCCTGTTCTATTGATTTTGGGAAAGGAACTAGCAACCTATTTGAGGTATTTATCAACTAATCTGCTGAAAAGGAAGAAATGTTTAGCAGTAAACATTATTTTTGTGGAAAATTTTAGTATTTTAAAGAAAGTTTTGATTGGAGAAAAGGCATATATGTGGCCCCATCTTAAAGTTAAGGAGCCCTTATTTTACTGGTGTTTGTTGTATATTTCAGGAAGGCTCAGCAGGTTTCCATGACCTTGCAGCCAATCTACAGCGTCAGTCATCCATCTCCACCAACCAGAAGCGACCTGTAGCCCCTCCCCCTAGCATGGGCCAGCCCCCTAGCTCCCAAGGGGGTCAGGTCAAGAGACTGCGGGCTCCCCTCAACCCCCTCAATCTGCAGGACTTGAAGCAGCCTGCTCCCATCACCCATGGCAACCAGAGGAGACATGAGCCCACTTGATACTGAGCCCTGGGCTCATAGGGACATTAATAAAAGCCCCCGGGGTCATAGGGACATTAATAAAAGCCCCCGGGGTCATAAGCCACATGATCTAGGGGACTGCCTTGTGTGAATATTTTACTTGAGAGTGCCAGCTTGAAAGAGTCACTTGGGTTCAACAATGCCAGGCTTTAAGGGACAGTATCACAATATTTGGCTAAGATTTTTTTTATTTTCACAGTTGCTTTTTGGCTGGATTTCACTCAGTTGTTTGAAGAGCATGAACATTGCTTAATTGTACAATAATATAAAATCGTTTGACAGAAATCTGTTACTGACAGGAAAATATTGCTACCTTCTGGGTTGACCCTTGTATGGTTGATTATTACTCATTATTGATTTTTAAGCCAATTTTTAAGACAGATGTGTATGTCAAGTCCCAACCTGTGACAATGTCCCTTTAAGATGGATGCCATGTTCAACTTTCATGAAGTGCATTCAGTCAAATGCTGACTGCAATAAAGCCCTTGCTTTTTCTTTTCTTTTGGCGTGGTGAGAGAGCTTTGTTGATGCTCAACAGAAACTCATTTCATTGAGCTTTGTTGTTTATATTATTGAGCCTCGCTGTGGGAAAATGGGGCTTAATGCATGTTAGTAAAGTGTCGTCCAAGATTATCCTGTACATTAAACACAGGCTAATTAGGAACAACACCTCTGCCAATTGGTTGTAAGTAGCAAGCTTTTCTGGCAGCAATAAATAAACTATAATGTTAATTTGTCTTACCAGTAGTTGTAACTGTGGTAACATCCAGTATTAATAAGTATGTCTAAAGTTTGAATTATCTGGCTTGCCAGTGTTTGCATTTTTGTTTTAGTTATGTACATTCCTGTGTTTTTAGTTATTAAGATGTAAAACCTGTGTTCATGTATGTGTTTCTTTCAAATTGTAAAACAAAATAATGAAGTAAAAATAATTATGCAGTTACTTAACATTATTATAATGCTTTTTTGTTATTTCAAGTTTTATTTTGCGAACATTGAGTTACAGTATTGGCACTATAATTTAAAGTTTGTCTTTAATAAGCAAACTTGCTGGGCATCTTGTGATATCATGCCCAAGGAAATAAAGTGTGTGCTGACTGGTATATGACAAAGATTTAGTTTTTATGAAATGGGCACTGTTTATATAGTGTTTATATAGTGTTTATATAGTGTTTCTGGAAGTCTTTTATTTATTTATTGTACTTCAGTGAATGCCTTACTCATTGTTTTGCTACAAATTCTTTTGCAAACTTGAAAGTATTGAGAACCGAATAAGTACCCATATCTTGTGCTTGCATTTACTGAGGTGTACACAATTTGTTGTCTCCTACCGGTTTCACCGGAGGGGACTTATGGTTTGCGCTCTGTCCGTCAGTCTGTCAGTCTGTCTGTCACACTTTTCGAATGCTGGACAAAACTCCCCCCGGACAAAACCCTCCCGTCATTTTAATAGGGGGCGGACAAAAAACCTCCCATGAAAAAACGGGGGCAGACAAAACCCCTCCCATGAAATAATCGGGGGCGGACAAAAACCTTCCCGTGAAATCTGAACTACAAATTCAAGTACCAACGATTATTTATACATTTTTAATCCGAAATCGGTCATTTCCGAATGTCAATTTCGACATTTTCTTTTGTTGTCAGTTATCCGAGATATTTGTTTTTTTTTGTAATAGTTACTTCACTTCAGTAGATCACATTACACTGTATATTGACTAATTAAAATATTTCCGAATTTAAAATGTTGTTGTTTTTCCACCCATTTGACGTAAATTGTATATGTTTGAACTAAGATGTTTATGATTACTAAATTTTTTAGATTAATGAATGCAAAATTGTATGAAACAATTACATTTGTCGGTGTTTAATTTTATTCACGGGAGGGTTTTTGTCCGCCCCCGTTTTTTCATGGGAGGCTTTTTGTCCGCCCCCGTTTTTTCATGGGAGGCATTTTGTCCGCCTCCTATGAAAATGACGGGATGGTTTTGTCCGGGAGGGGTTTTGTCCGTATTCCACACTTTTCTGGATCCTGCCATAACGTTAAAAGTTCTTCATATTTTCTCATTAAACTTATAACATGGACAGATGGCAATATGAAGATTATGCACGTCATTCATTTTGTTCCTACGTCAATAATTCTGGTTGCTATGGCAACAAATACTACAAAAAAAAATCTGACAATGGTGGAGCCGGTAGGGGACATCATTGCTTGGCAATAGTCTTTTTAAATTTTATAAATGAAAGGACGGCATTTGTAAGTTCTAAACAATTGTTATACTGGCAGATACGCAGATGTTAGTTGAAATCACATTTGCTAACTGTATATGCATAACTATTGTTAGCTTATATAAACAACTTGTTTTAAATGCTGCAATGCCAAAATTGTATTTGTTTATTGCTTATTATAAAATTTTACAGTTGTAATACTTTAAGTGTTATAGTGATACTGGTTCATAGAAGTTAAACTTTGTTTTCTATCTTACCTCTCTTCTTCCTGAAATCTTATTCATTTCTGGCATTAATTAACATTCAAGAATGTATTTCTAAGATTAGTCTTTTTTGTATAAAATGAAAAGGAAGTCAGGGCCCGGTTTCACCAACCAATTCTTAGACTTAAGTCTAAGAATAAAGAATATTCTTTAAATTGTATTATCAAAAAATTGCTTTAGATTTTTGTCAAACTTGACAATAACTGTCTCTATCTCATTCATTCTTCATGTAGAACATTCTTGTACGAACATAAACACCATTGGTTGCCTCTATGTTTTCAAACGCGTTACGTATTTCTCTTGGTTCAAAGTCTACTCTTTATTCTTAAGTCTAAGAATTGCTTGGTGAATATGGACCCTGGTTAACATGGTATATTCTTATTTACAAATCTTTATGTTGTGTATTGAAGATACATGTAAATAGCTCTCTGAGGATACCTATTAATCAATTCTCTGATTCATACATGTATGTATCAGAGAATTGATTAAAAGGTATCCTCAGAGAGCTATTTTTACTGTACATACATAAGGAACCAATTAGACTTTGTCTATCAATAAACAATGAAAGCTTCTTGTTTTGTTCTTGATTTCATCTTTAGAAAGTTGTGAAATCAAAACTTTATGATCATTAATGGCATTGTTTGCTGTTTAACACCAGGACATGGGGTTACAGATTCATGGACATTATCTCTGGACTTCAATGACTAACACTGGGAAATCGGAATTTCCTAAAAAATAATAGCATGACACATGGTTCGTACCTTGCACTTACCCCCGGTATGCAACATATACATAAAACATTTTTGTCTCAAGAAAAGGTTGTTATGTTCAATGACATGTTGTTAAGACAGGACAGTTGTCAGCCATTTGACATTGTAGATAATCTGGCATTATGCTGATGTAACAGTATGGGTTTCATATCTTTATCGTAAGAAGGTGTACAGCGGATATTTTTTATCAGAAAAAAAACATGGTATGTCTCTATCTTAGATGTAAACCTGGTTATAATGCAAGAAAGAGATTGTCAAATGGTAGTAAACCATTGTATTTGGTTATCTCCAATTGCCCCTTTGACCATGAACAAGAGTAGCAATAGGTTTATATTAAAAAATGGTTGTATACAATTTTAATTTAAATCTTAGAACAATATGTGAATAAGTCTGTACATTCACCTGCTACTATGAAAGACTGCCAAATAGTGGGGAATGTGATTGGACAATAACACGAATGTGTGCAACTGCTGGTCAGTAAGTTGGCAGGCTTGTTAGTGTACCCTGTCATTCTGTTGATGTGTACATACCCTGAAATACATAACAGACACCAGTGACCTTGACATTTGACATACTAATCACACATCATGTAGGGATCTTTATACATACCAATCAGTAAATACAATCTGAAGGGTTCTCAAGATTTTGAGCAGAGAAGAAACCAATGTATGTAAGTGAACTCTAGTGACCTTGACATTTGACTGTCTAAATTTATAATCAATAAGGGTCATGTCTTCATCAAGACTTATCACTCATTACATTAAATGAAACCAGTAAATGTTATTGGCATATCCCCATTTTGAAACACCTTCTAAATTGCTAGGTGCAAACAACAACAAGCAATTTTATCTATCAGTGGCAGATTCAATCAGATAATTATGGTTGATTTTTTTTTTAAATGCTTTTAATTTGATTAGTTGCATTTGAACCCCCAAATTTTGAGAATTATGGTTAGATATTTTTTACTGTAACATTAGTTCCATCAATGTATCTACATATAACACGTTGGTGCCTTTCCAAGTCGGTGCCATATTATCATGGCTATGTTAGCTCTGTACAACATGATACATCCAGAGATATTCGGTCTGTGACAATTTCAGTGTTACATTGGGTTTTACAATGATTAGCAGTTTATTTGAGATATATTTATTGCATTTAGTTAATGGTTTGAAAAAGGTTGACTAGTATTTACAATCGAACAAGTTGAAGAGCAAAGTGCATTCGTTCAAAACTAAGTATTTGAATTTCCCGCGAAATCAATGCCGAACGAAACATTCGAGTGCTTCCGAGTGCAATATTTTCCGAGAAAGAAAACCAGGTGAAATTCACGGAAGTGTTAATTTCACGGAAGTTAATAAAAGAAAACACACGTTGTATTAAACTGGACCTGGCTGTTGAAAGATTAATGTGATTGAATTTGTTTTTTTACAAAGGCGGATCATGATGTATATCAGTTGTCAAAATGAACGGCGTTCATTGATTGTAAAGGTTTGTTATGGTTTTGGAAGTGCTATTTTTAGAAACAAAAACACGAATGTCGGCAAGGTAGAGTTTCACTTTCATGCTGCAATTTTGACTGAAAGTTTGAGGTGATATGCTACGCTCTAATTTCGTGTAAGTTTTTAATAATGCGTTACGTAAATTGAATTAGATAATTTCTTGTAAATTATGATTGATTCTATTTTCCTAAAAAAACAAAACGAAAATTGATCCCATTTNGACACTGACATAATTAGGAGGTCCTTGTAAGTATACTATGACAAAGAATCTTCTAATTATGACTTAGTATCTTCTAAAAGCTATGACCTAGTATCTTCTAATTATGACCTTGCATTTTTTTGTAAATATGACCTAGTATCTAATAAGTATGACCAAATATCCTAATTGGTATCTCCTTTTTTTGAGATAAACAATTATATTTAATGCAATGGTAAAAGGATGCTCCCATAAACAATCTGATTTAGTATTCAAAAGAATATCTACCTCCAAGATGTAAAACGTTTTGCTTAAGATGCTATAAAACATATTTTTTTTGGCAACTTGCTTATGAAGATCTATGGCTTACTTTGTTCATTAAAATACAATAATGTCTTCAATACTTTGTTCAAAATGATCTTAGGTGAGGTTCTAGTGAAAATAAGACATAATCAGGAGATTCTAAGCTTCACCCATGAAACTTATCACAGTTGTTCTAAATCATCTAGCGCTGAGTCACATGCAAGACCCATTACCCTAGATGAAAGGTCAGGGTCACACATTGAGGTCAAAGATCACAAATTTGATGAATTATTCATGATGTAGCAATAACTTCACTTTGCATCAAGGGATTCTGAAATACCTTTCTACAATTGTTATCATTTATATGGCTGTGTGTCGGAGGAAATATTCAGGTCACTAGGGTCAACCTCACACACAGAGGTCAAATGTTAGATTATAAATGGTATAATTGTTCATAATTATCAGGCAGTGAGGCACATGCAAGACCCATGTTGATATGGCCAAGGCAAGGTCAAGGTCGCACACATTGTGTTGCAAATCCAGTCCCAAAATTCCCTATTGATGGTTTGACTTTCAGATTTTTTTAAAAGAAAGGATATTTTGAGTTTTTATATGTAGTTTATTGATATGTTTTATGTGTAGTTTTTCTGTTTTATGTAAGTTCTATCAATAATTAAATCAGACAATAATACTTTTCATCAATTTAAAGAAAAATGATGTTAAAATTCCCAATTTCATTTGTATAGGTCATATTCCCCAAAATGGTGAGAACAAGTAGTGTAGTCATTTGAAATAAGGCCTCGTACTTCCAGAGTTCTTACAAGTACAGACTCTTAAAATAAGTTCATTAATTGGAACATTCAGTGCAAATTTTCAGGATTTTCAAATTTGATCCTCGCTTTGGCAATTTATGGACTGAACTTTCATTTAGAAGCGACTTTCTTTAAACAAAGAATTCTATTAAAGTGAAAAGTGTCGTCCCTGATTTTTTTTGCTTATCTGGGACAACACTTTTAAGTTTATGCACATTTATTTAGCCACGTTTTCCCAGAGCGAGGCCCATTAACCCTTTGCATGCTGGGACATTTGTCGTCTGCTAAAATGTTGTCTGCTGAATTCTAAAATTAGCATTTTCTTCGATTTTGTTTTCTAAGACCACTATCAGAATAGAAAACCGTTTGGATCCTGATGAGACGCCACGTTCTGTGGCGTCTCATCTGGATCCAAACTGTTTGCAAAGGCCTTCAAAATCCGGTTCCAGCGCTCAAAGGGTTAATTTGTTTCAACCTCATTCTCAGTCAACATGTACAATGTAACTCAACCTTACCAACCCAGAAAACAGATTTACTCTAACTTTTTTATATCACATATTTAACAGGTTAGAGTTTCATTATGTTTGATTAGGAATTAAATTCTCAATTCACTATTGTCACAGGCCATGTATGTGGAAGTATTGATTGACATTTTAGCAGAGATGTCAATTAACATTCCAGGATCACTGGTCTACTGGTACAGAGATGTCAATTAACATTCCAGGATCACTGGTCTACTGGTAAAGTCCTGCATGTCACCAACTTCCTTAGTACTTTAAAACAATTTATAATCAAATCTGGAGCAGTATGTTGTCCAGATCAGTGTTATTGTGTCAGTGCCCTAGGTTAACGTTTGTATGTTGTCCAGATCAGTGTTATTGTGTCAGTGCCCTAGGTTAACATTTGTATGTTGTCCAGATCAGTGTTATTGTGTCAGTGCCATAGGTTAACGTTTGTATGTTGTCCAGATCAGTGTAATTGTGTCAGTGCCATAGGTTAACGTTTGTATGTTGTCCAGATCAGTGTTATTGTGTCAGTGCCATAGGTTAACGTTCAGAAAGCCGACAGAATCAGTAACCAGGGGAGACAAAAGGGGTCCTTTTTAAAAAGGTTATGTGAAATTGTTTGGATTGTATTATTACCATTTTGAAGTGTTACTTTAGTAAGTTTGCCAGCAAACAAATGTATTTACATTTACAAGTTCAAAAGTAAATATGATTGCTATTCTTATTTTAATAAATAAATTAGGTTATTAACCCTTTTAGCGCTGGAACCGGACTTTAAAGGTCTTTGCAAACAGTTTGGATCCAGATGAGACGCCACAGAATGTGGCGTCTCATCAGGATCCAAACTGTTTGCTATTCTGATAGTGGTCTTTGAAATAAAATCGAAGAAAATGCTAATTTTAGAAATTCAGCAGACGACATTTGAACAGACAACAAATTTCCCAGCATGCAAAGGGTTAAGAATGCATTTGAGCCTCACCCTTGGAAAACGGTGCTAAATGTATGTGCTTAAAGTGTCGTCCCAGATTAGCCTGTGCTTTTATGGTATTTTTTGTTTAAAGGAAGTCTCTTCTTAGCAAAAATCCATTTAAGGGACATCACAGGTTAATCTGGGACGGTACTTTACGCACATGCATTGCGTCAAGTTTTCCCAGAGGAAGGCTCAAATATAGGAATATTGTTGCAGCCCTAAGAACATGAGGATAACAACTTTCTTCTGAGGATATCTATAGAGGATATTTGTTGGTTTTTGTAATATTATTGATTTTAATTCAAGAGTGATCATATAAAGTAATACTTTTATGAGAGATGCACTCACAATGAAAATATTTATCCCCACACTTTTTGAAAAAAAGGTGGGGATATTGTGGTTATCTCCGCCGTCCGTCCGTCTGTCCGTCCGTCCGTCTGTCTGTCTGTCTGTCTGTCCGTCCGTCCTGGCCAATATCTCCTCCTACACTATTAGCACTAGAACCTTGAAACTTACACACATGGTAGCTATGAGCATATGTGCGACCCTGCACTATTTGGAATTTTGATCTGACCCCTGGGTCAAAAGTTATGGGGGTTGGGGTGGGGCCGCGTCAGAAATTATCACTCATTTTTTAAGGTTATTTTACATTTACTTCTTCATTTCTACACCGATTCACTTCAAATTGATACTGGACCTCTCTTATGACAATACGGTCAATCTCAACCATGCATGGCCCCATTCCCAACCCTGGGGCGCCCCGCCCACATAGGCCACACCCACCAAAAATTTCCATTTACTATAATTTTTTCATTTCTACACGGATTCACTTCAAATTGATACTGAACTTCTCTTATGACATTAGGGTCAATCTCAACTATGCATGGCCCCATTCCCAACCCTGGGGCGCCCCGCCCACATAGGCCACACCCACCAAAAATTTCCATTTACTATAATTTTTTCATTTCTACACGGATTCACTTCAAATTGATACTGAACTTCTCTTATGACATTAGGGTCAATCTCAACTATGCATGGCCCCATTACCAACCCTGGGGCGCCCCGCCCACATAGACCACACCCACCCAAAATTGCCTTTACTATAATTTCTTCATTTCTACACCGATTCACTTCAAATTGATACTGAACTTCTCTTATGACAATACGGTCAATCTCAACTATGCATGGCCCCATTACCAACCCTGGGGCGCCCTGCCCACATAGGTCACACCCACCCAAAATTGCCTTTACTATAACTTCTTCATTTCTACACCAATTCACTTCTAATTGATACTGAACTTCTCTATGACAATACGGTCAATCTCGACTATGCATGGCCCCATTACCAACCCTGGGGCACACCTAGGTCAAACATTCGGTGTGGGGATACGCGTCGGCCTCTGCCGCGCCATTTCTAGTTATGTTTTATGATCACAAGTGCATAAAAATCGACAATCTACCACAAAACAAACAAATGTTATTTGTATTTAAGGCTTTTTACAGTTATTTACATTAAAAAAAAATCAGCAGGCGATAATAATTATAATAATAATTATTTTATCATGATGTCAAAAATCAATGATATTTCACAGTAAAATAGTGAAAAATATTGATAATATCATGTTATTTTTCAATGATTTCAAAATTTAATTATTGTTTATAAATCACTTATTTTCCTTTAAACCACAGAAAAACATTAAATTATAAGCAACATTGAGCATGTGAGGATATTCAATCGTTCTGTGACACGAGGTAGTTTTTGAAGTGAAATCATGTTGTAGGTGAGTTGTTGTGCAAATTCTGAGATTTTAATTTCATTTCTACTGGTATGCAACTGGGCTTATAATGCATGTGCGTACAGGCTAATCATGGAAAACTGGGCTTAATGCATGTGCGTACAGGCTAATCATGGAAAAACTGGGCTTAATGCATGTGCGTACAGGCTAATCATGGAAGAGATTTGGGCTTAATGCATGTGCGTACAGGCTAATCATGGAAGACATTTTCCGCCTAGACAGACTTTTGTCAAAAATAGACCATCCTTTAAACCAAATTCCATAGAGAATTTAAGTGAAAAGTGTCGTGTTGCAGAGGCTAATCTACATGTAGATGACACTTCATGCGCAGGAATTAAGCCCAGTTTTACCAGAACGCGGCTTCTTTTTATCCATCATCATTAAGAAGCCATTTCAAGGTACAAAACAAGATTTCCTGATATCAATTAATGGTATTGTTTGTATATTTCAATTTGAAAGAAGGATGTGTAAAAGTAGGAGTTCAATTCAGGAAATTTTCTCCTTTAAATAGCAATACATACAAAGTGTCTGTTGTTTGTTTTCAGAGAGTGTGATGTAGCAGTTGTTTTGATGTCAGGACTAATGACCTCCAGGCACCTTATGTTTTACTGACAAATGAAAAGTGAGTGTAAACTATAAACTAAGCTTTTTGAAATACTTCAACAAAATAAAATACATGTGAATGAGGGGGGCCTGTACTATACATGGCCACTGATCAAGGCAAGGCAGTTGTGTTCCGTGAGTACAACAGCAGAGGTGTGTTCTATGGTTGCAATCAGTCCGCAGCCTCAGTTTCGGATGACGACTTGTTTGGCCCTGATACCGTCATGCAGCAACAAGAACAGCCATTGACCAATCAGTCAGACATGTATGGATCCGATCAGTCATTTGAGATAGAAGATACAGAGCTCCAGATAGGCGAACATGCATTAATTCCAAACTTTTCTTTGATAGAAGGAGATTCAGACAGTTTAAAAGATGCTTCGCTGGAAAAGATTTTGTCGGACGATTTCAACAGTGGCGATCCTTTCTCCAGTGATGAGTTGAGCAATGAGACGTTATTCTTGCTGACTAATCGTAAGCCTCCAATGCGAAGCGTGTCGTCCGAGACAAGACGGGAGGTGTTCCGGAGAAGTCGCGACATGTTTGCTGATCTGGACATTCCAGAACCTGACCACATGGTTCCCGTTCCTGTTCGCAAATCCAACAGCCTGCCAGACTTGTCCAACAACCTGCCAGACCTCGTAATGACTTCCCTCCCTGCCGCGTTAACACACCACACAGGTCTCAACTGGAAACCGGAATTGTATAACGTCAAAAGAAACTTTGAAGGGCCCTCGTGTAACAAGTCGCGGCAGCTGCGCCGCAGTGTGAGCATACAGGAGACCCCGGAGGAGTGTATCTTCAATAAGGACGACTGCCCGTCTGCGTTGAGGCGGCAGTCTGGCGGACTGTCCAGGACAGGGGATGCAACTAGGCTGTCCAGTACGAGGGAGGCAACATCACCAACTGATAGCACTGCAGAGAACCGCAATCCTCTCGTATCCAAGTCCAGTGGATATCACTCCCGTAAGTCATCTGTTTTTGTTTTCACCATTTTGGGAATGGGAACGGGGCCTTTTGGATTGGGAAAACTCGCGTCGTTTTGACTGAAATTGGGAAATTGATGTTGTTGTTTTTTTGCTAACAAATACTTAAGAATTGAGAATAAAAGTGTTTTCAAAATAATATTTGCTATACAGCTTGATAGGGAGATGATTTAAATGTTTGTTTTCGGAAACCTCAAATTGGGAGTTTTAGGCAGTCATTTGGGAAAATTATATTCTTTTTGAGGTTGACAATTGGGCAGATTTTTGGCCCCAAATTTGACAAAAAAAAACATACACTGGTAATTAACACTTTCGCTTCTGAGCCTACTGATTTTTGCTCATTAATGTGCACATATGTACATGTACATTGATCTTAATATGAAATCCATACAAAATGAGAAACATTCTCTCAGTGCTATTCTGTTTCTTTACTCTTGGAATAAATGATGTCATTACTGTAAACAAGTTATGAGGTGTTATCAACATGGACTGGCACCCAGGTGGGTATATCTAAATGTATTTGCTAATTTCATTGGGAAAGAACACATAAATGTAATTGAAAACATTCAGATAAATATAAATTATAGTAAAAAAACATGAGCCTTGTTCTCGGAAAATAGTGTTAATGCATTTGCGTTAAGTGTCGTTCTAGATTAGCCATGCACAGGCTAATCAGGGACGACACTTTGCGCTTAAATAAAAAAAATTGTTTTAAGGAAGTCCCTTTTGTAACAAAAAACCATTTTAGGCGAAAAGTGTTCTCCCAGATTAGGCTGTGCGGACTGCACAGCTAATCTGAAACGAACCTTAACGCACATGCATTAAGCCCTGTTAAACAGGTTAATAAATGATAGAGCTTCGGCAGGGCTGATAATGGCTAGTTGAAAATGGCCCTCCAGGTGTAGCCCTCATACCATTATTGTGTTGCTAGGGCTGTTTTCAAGCCGAGTCCCCACTCCATCATTTATTTACCTCTCAATAAAAAGCTGGATCCATTGGAACACGTCTGAATTATGGCCCTTAAATTTTAAAAAATTGCCCAATTAACGTTTTATCTCTTTTTACCTACATTGTAAATCCTATTTTATTATGTCATCAGCAAACTTAAGCACTTCTGAATAATGACCCTTGAATTATTAAGAATTTAACGTAATTTCTCTATGTTTTCGGACACTCTAAGTTTTCGGACACCCCTTTTTTTAGCAAAAAAAAAATATTTTTCGTGACTCTTAATTTTCGGACATACGGGTTTTCGTCCATAATTAATGACTCTTAAGTATGACTCAGACAGTATATTTAACGGCGCTATTTTACCAAATTTTGGTCCTGTTTTCCATATCTGATGACACTTCGATCATTGGGTTTTTTAACGGGATTAACGTCATCAAACTTTGCAGATGCATGCCTGAGGGCAATGGACCATTACAAATGCGTTATTGGGTAAATAACCTTGTAAACCGGTCTTAAACAATGGTTTCGCCCGAAAATCAGTTTAAAGAAATCAGTAATTAAACGTTTAAAGCCATAATAGAACAACGGAATAATGTGAATTAATGTCAATTATGATAATCTTAAATAACTTTCTTTAAAAAAATTAGCGTAATGACAATTACCGGGGGTAATGCCAATTAACATTTCAATTATCTACCGAAATGGTTCTACCCTTCTCAGTATGATAACTGTGAAAAAATACTAAACGCTCCAAAGTGTGATGCACCCTATTGCAAGTTTTACGAACAATGGAAGGTGTTAGACAACAACTATCAGACATGAACAAACAAAGAATTCATAGTTTGCTTGTTTATTGCGTTACTAGCGAGTATCGGTACATCACATGCTCATCTTTGAACTCGATGGTCAAAGTTCAGCCTTGTAGTAACTTTTTGTAAAATAAATTTAGCATTTGAAATTATTTTTAATGCAGTGCAAACATATATAAATGTCATTTATACTATACACGTGGTATTTTACAAGCATGTGCTATTAACGGTAGTTGTTGATACAATCGGCGCTATTTTCGGACACTTCAATTTTTCGACTCTAAATTTTTGAACACCTGTATTTTGTGAATATTTTTCGTATCTAAGTTTTCGGACACGAAAAAAAAAAAAAAGTGTCCGAAAGCATAGAGTAATTACGTTACATAATTTACCTTGTCTGCTCATTTACTCAAATTGTTTTAATGATATCATTATCAAACTTGGTTCCTGTGTTTTGGGGCAGGTATCCGGCCAATGGCTCCCACAGACAATCTCTACTACGCTAATTTTGACAAGGCGGACAGTCGCTCCTACGTAGTTTTGACAACTCGGACAGTCGCTCCTACATTATTTTGACAACCCGGACAGTCGCTCCTACATTATTTTGACACCACGGCCATTGTTTCCTACAATTAGATGCACCTATAATTACCTGGAAATTAAATTTACGTAACAGTAAGCTGATTCAACATGAGCCAATCAATGTGATTTTAATAAATTAATTGACTTATTAACAAACTAGGTTACACCTTGTCGACTCTTTAACTGTAATTTAGCAAACTGTGAAAACAAACTGTATATATAGTAATGTCCCACACCTTCAAATTCACTTCCAACATGAAACTTCTAACAAACAAAAGCGGTCAGCCTGTGTAGGAGCGATTATCTGGGTTGTCAAAAATATGTAGGAGCGACGGTCCGGGTTATCAAAATAATGTAGGAGCGACTGTTCACCGTGTCAAAATTAGCGTAGGAGCGATTGTCATTGGGAGCGATTGTCTGGGATTCTTTGGTGCATACAATCTCGGCGAAGTAAGATAACCAGAAAGATCATATATAGAACTTCTAAATTATGGCTTTTGAATAATGCATTATATACCAATTAATGTTTTCTGCTCTGTAACTCAAGATCAATTTATCAAATGACTTAAAATGAGCGTATTTTGTGCCAAGTTGGTACTCTCGTTTTATTTAATCCGGGCTCTGGGTAAACTGGTCTTTATGCATGTGCATACAGTGTTGTCCCATATTAGCCTGTCAACAAAGGCTAATATGTGATGAAACTTTCCGCTTTTATGGAATTGTTAGTTTAAAAGGAAGTCTCGGGCGTGATTAGCCTTTGCGGACTGCACAGGCTAATCACAGATGTTACTTTATGGACATGCATTTAGCCAGAGCGAGGCTTTTTTTAAATTTCAGAACAGAGTGGGAGTCAGGATAGTGCGTTCTCCGGCAGTGTGTCTCAAGGCAGCTCAAGTGGCGTGTGGAGATCAGAGGACAGCTCTGAGGGGGAGAAGGGCGGGGTTGACACCGACCTGGGACCCGTCACTCACATCACAGGAGAGGGGCAGAGGCAGACCACATACGCTGACTTTGGTGCTAAAACAGTTTCTGAAAACGTAGAACACACACCTGCTGATACAGTGGCAGAGGGTTTTAGACTTGCCGAAATGTTGCCATCTTCAGGATTGTTGTCTGAAGCCAGCAGCCTGACTGTGTCTATTGTTACAAATAGTAATCCAAGTCTGCAGACAGTCATAAGCTTTAAGACACATCTGGGTAACAGGCAGAAAGAACAGTCTGAGGTATTGGATGAACCATCAGATAACAATGGCCTCCCGTTGTTAAGTTTGCTTGACAACAACAGCATGTCTGTTGAAGATGCTGATGAGAAATTAACGGAGAAAACACCAAACAGTTTACCCTCAGTAACCATGAACAGTTTACCCTCAGTAACCACACAAAACAGGTTACCTTCAGTAACCATGGCAACAGACAGGAAGTGGCCCTGTGAGCCTGCAGGAAGTTCCAGCGATGAGTATGACAAGCAGGTGGGGGAGGATGCCAGCTTCAGCATCACAGCCAATGTAGGTCGTGTGGAGGAGGAGGACGCCCAACACCTGGAGCGGGTAAGGCGAGACCACCTGACGCCAGCCCAAACGCCCGGCGGACTCTCGGCCGTATCCCAGCATTCCTCCAGTGGCAGTTCTGCGTCTCCCATGAGCTCCGGTGCCATCAACTACAAGGTATGCTGGTGTGCTTGTTGTAGTTATGCATGCGCAAATAAAGTCTTGCCTTTTTATACTGTTAAATAATGTTTATTCATGGGTCATTAATTTGTGTGGGTTGACCGATCCAGGAACCCTAAGATCCCTATGAATATTAATGCCCACATTTAAATTTGTTAAAACATTTTTTTTTGTAGGCATTAGAGGCATAAATATCCAAAGTATTTCACACATCTTGCATTTGTTTCACTACCCAGATAAATCCCTTTTCTTTGGCGGAAAGTGCTCAAATTTGTAACGAAACAACATGCCTTGAACGTCAGCTGAAACCAGTGGAAATTTACAAAAAATGCGTATATGAAATGCATCTGGGCATTAAGCATTAGTTTTTTTATATTGTTTTTGAAGCATACACGACATACACATATGTCTAGATGCTGGTGATGATTCTTAAGTTGACTTCTCTTTTTATTTTGGTCATAATTATCGTATGTCGTGGGTCAATTTTCCCCACCCACTTCTTTTCAACAGTGCCCATTGTATTCTCAAGATCATTCTTCTTAGAAGATCATTTATTGCAACCAGAAACATGTATGCAGCCCAGTGACCAAGTTTCATAAACATTGCACAATATATGTGGCCTCAAGAGTGTTCACAAGGTAAATGTAAACGATGGAAGACACATGACACACGAAAAAAAACTGACAAAAGGCAATCCTGTGTTTTCAATTAATGATAACTTCACATACATGTATGTAAATTTTTTAAAACTGTTTTTAACTTTTGTAAAGAGTAACTCAAAAATTATTGCTGCTAGTGGGATGATACTTTGCAAACATATTAACCAGTGTATGAACTTGCACACCTCCAAATTATGGTTCAGTTTTTTCCGATATCAGTGGAGTTTTCAGGCAAAAACAGAATGTACGGGCATCTTTGTTCTACGGACACATTTTTCTATGTTAAATCTTTATGGAACTTGTTCAGTTAAATTGTTCCATTTATACATCAGCCACCTTTGATAATGATTTTGGAAACATCACAAAATTGGCTAAGAAGTCACATGTTTAGTCAATCTTCATGAAACTTGCTTGAAAATTGTGGTTGTTAGTTGAGCAATTTGGCTGCCAGGGGACAGGGCAGTTTTTCTAATATGGCTATAGTAAAACTTTGTTTGCACACTTTGGAAGTCCCATTTTTAGTACAATTTTCATGAAACTTGGTCAGAGAATTTTTTCTTATGACATCTTGGATGAGTTCGAAAATACATTTATTATGTTGAAAAACATGGCTGCAATGGGGCGGGGCAGTTTTCCTGATATGGCTATAGTGAAACCTTGTAAACGCTCTATTGGCCCAATTTATTGGCCAATCTTCTTGAAACTTGGTCAGAGCATTGATCCCGATTAAAAATCTTGGCAGAGTTTGAAACTGGATCATGTGAGCTGAAAAACTAGGACACTAGGTCAAATGAAAAAGCATGTTTGCACTGAAGTTTTTTTCTTTGTCCAATCCTCATGAAACTCTGTCAGAACTTTTTCCTTATGATATCTCAGCCGAGTTCAAAAATAAAAATGTGCCTAGAAATAAAATGTTTATGTTTCATAAAGTACTTTTATTATTTTGAACTCCACCTTCTCAGAATAGTTTAGTTCCTTCAAGTCTCAGGGGATCGCTTTTTTTTGTTAACACATTTGGGGGGAAAGGTGGTGGTTCCATTTAGATGAGGAATTTCCAGATGAAAGAGGAATTATTTTATTGTTGATTAGCATGATTACATCATTATAATCTTCTTTGATGTGAAACATTAATCAAATACTAAGCTACACAATTAATGCTTTATTCCAATACATATGATTAAGGTTTAAGAAAAATAGCTGGGATCATATACACAAATGCCTCTGACTGTGAATTTTTGTCCAAGTTTAGTCAATTTGTTTTCCCAAAAAAAGTTGACATTGAGTGGGGAATTTAAGTAATTTAAGGGGAAAATTGTCAAATTTGTTATGAGAGAAATTGGGCTGATTTTAGCAACAAAAAAGCCATAAAAAATCACTGCTTTGACTGATATTCTTGTTTACAATTTTCATTGGTGAGGGAGCTGTTATTATGATACAGGACTCTCTGACTGCTTTTTAACAAAGTTGTTTTTGAACAACCACTGCAGACTTCAAACTATGTATTCAATATGTAGTGGGAATATAATCATGTAAATTAAGCAATTTTATTTTCATTTTTGAGATGTCCAAATTTTATTTTTTTAATTCGAACTGTGAAAGGGAACTTTTCATACAAACAATTTGAGAACATTTTTGCCTGTAGCAACCCATTGACCCTGTTAATTCCTTTGTTGTAGCAAAATTCAGAGGAATTCAGAGAGGAGATTTTCAACACAAAGATGTTGGAATTGAGCCCAAACATGTCAGTGTCTCAGTTTGAATCTTTGAGGCTGTGGAGCAACCGTATGCCGTCCAGCCAAGCACATGCGGGTGAGGCAATGAGAACACACTACTATAGGTTAACCTTGTCCTGCTCAGACACGCACCTTTCTTACTAGATTTAAGTTTCAAAGTCTTCATATCAACCCTAAGATACTGATGAGCAGCAAACAGCATAAAACCTGAACAGACTGCAATTTACTTGCAGGCTCTTCTTGATTTATGCTGGTTGCATATAGCCATTTTCACTTTGCTTCTGAGTGGGAAACTTTTAAAGGTTAACCTGACAAACTTGTTCTGCAAATCATGGTGGAATGCTGATATTAGAGAATTGGTTTTAGAATGTGATCAATAGAAGCATGGATCATTCTGGTACAAATTTTATTGTAATCCATCGGAAAAGCTGACAAAGCTAGAAACAGTGATTAAATGTAAACTGTTGTCAAAGAAACATTGATTAAATGTGAACTGTTGTAATAGAAACAGAGATTTATTTTGAACTGTTGTCATAGATGCACTTGATTGGGGTAGTTTTATGTGTTACACAATTAGTATATAATACTCATTTTGATGAAGTATTTACCAAATACATGTACTTATTATAAGTCCCCTACTGTTTTGACCAGCGAGGTCTGTAGGTTGGCTTATTAACCATCTATATCAAGGAAATGCACAATCTCTATTTGATACAGGTTTTCATCGGTAGGGGACTCGTCATTTGTTGTCAATATTGTAACAGGCTAGTTTTTATCTCATCTGAGCATGCTGTCCTTTGTGGTGAGTTATGGTAAGATAATGTCCAGCATCGTGTGCTGTTTTGAGTCTTGCCTCTCTAGATGCTACATTTTTCATCATGACAAAACTTTTTCAGAATGTTTTTCTTGACAATATCTAGGCTGAATTCGAATCGGATTCACATGTGTCCAAAAACAAGGCCACCTGGTCAAAGAATAGAAGAACCATTCTTACCACTCTAGAGGCCACATTTATGACTCAATCTTGGTGAAACTTGGTTAGAATGTTTATCTTGATAATATCTAAACAGTGTTTGAATGTGGGTCACATCCGTCTAAAAACTAGGTCGCCATTCTAGAGGTCACATTTATGAATCGATCTTAATGAAACATGGTAAGAATGTCTTTCTTGACAATACCAAGGCTGTGTTTGAATCTTGGGCAAGTGGGGTAAAATTCTAGATCACCAGGTCAAGTCTTTGCCAATTGCTGTAGTTCAACTAAGATGAGCGCTAAAGGGCATATATGGCCCTGTTGTTACTTTTGGTTATTTGTTTCCATTTGTTAACTATCTTGTACATTTTACTTTTCAGAATTGTTGAACCAACAGAACCAAAAGGACATGGTTTGTATCAATGGCTTAATGGGTATTGAAATGTAATTATTGTCTTCTTGTCAACGGACAAGTGAAACTGGAACATGTACTTGTCGGCATTAAAAACTGTAAGGTTTTCCTGGCCATTCTGGGAAAGGAGTCTGGTCAAAGTGGGAATTTTTTTACCAACAAATATTGACACAATTTTCATTTGCATTTATTAAACAATTGTTTTCCAAAATGTTGGTTAAAATAACATGGAAGTGACCCCAAGAACCTCATTTACTGATTAAGTCTTTAAGTTTACAAGGTGAGACAGTATTGCAATGTGCAGGTTAATAGTTTCTTTACCAATCGAAACAAAATTTTATGATGAACTTAAGAACTTGTGACAATTAGTAAATCATAATAAATCATACATAAAAAATAATGTTTTTAATTAAGTAACAGACTGCTATATCAGACTTCACATTGACATTTAATGCTGAATTATTTGTATTCTAGTCTCTCGTAACTCTTTTAGAGTGGTTTTGTACATATATATAATGATTTTGTTCTGATTTACTGTGTTTGTATGTTCAAAAGTGAGAGACGTTAATAAACTATTCTGTCCATCTGTCTGTCTGTCTAAATGCTGTCGTAGTTATGTCTGTTATCATTGTCTGACTGAAATAACTCCAATGTCACAATGGTGAAGTGGATATGGTGTTAACCTAGTGATCAGGAGGTCTCAAGTTTGATCCCCACTGGGAGCTTTCTTAAAATCTTGTCAAAAGGCATCAAGCACTGGTTCTACCCAGAACACAGACTTGAGAGTCTCAATAAGCCTGAAGCTTTTGATGCAATCAAGCTAAAATAAGTATGTTTAACCCTTTTCTGCTCAGAAGCAAAGTAAAAATGGATATATGCTTCTAGCATAAAACCAGGACAGCCTGCGAGTAACTTGCAGACTGTTCAGGTTTTATGCTGTTTGCTACTCCTCTGTATTTTATAGTTGATAAAGAAGACTTTAAAACTTGTATCTCTTAAGAAAGGTCTTTGATTTAATTTCATTTTCTAGGGAATTACAAAGGGTCAAATGTGTATCTGAGTGTTAAAGAGTTAAACTAAATGATTGTCTGCTGTTGCCATGTGAGGTTGTGTGTGTTGTCAGGTGTTCTCAAAGACAGATCTGGAGCGGTCGTCCTGGTGTGGGCAGCCTCAATGTGACGATAGCTCCTGTCGCATGGTGAGAACTTGGCTTGAGATGCAGCAATCTGTTACTCACTGTAGCAAATATATGAGCCTCGCTCGGAAAAATGGACTTAATGCATGTGCATAAAGTGCTGTCCTTGATTAGCCTGATAAACCTGTGCAGTCCGCACTAACAGGGACGACACTTTCCGCCTTAACTGGACTTTTTCTTAGAAGAGACGTCCTTTAAAATGAAAAATACCATAAAAGCAGAAAGTGTTGTATGTGATTAGCCTGTGCGCACATACATAAAGTCCATTTTCCCAGCTTGCAGCTCAGGTGTTTTTATCCAGCCATTGTGTATTGATATGGCTTGTTTGATATTGCTCTTAAAAACATGTGGTATTGTTGTGGTATATTTGATATAAAAAATTATTTGCTAAATATCTGGGGACATATAAAATCTTTTCATGGCAAAACTTGGATAAAAATGTATAAGACAAAGGTACCAGCATAGAAAAAGACAGTAGAATTATTTAATGGGTTTGAAGGTAGACAGTATTGTAGAGCAAATGGATTTTGACTGCACCTATTGCATATTACTTCATTAAAAAAATTAACTCAGTTAATAATATTACTGTAAGCAGTTTCTTGTAAGAAATGCAGGTTTGGAGTGTTACACTTCAATGATAATTACTAAAAATCTGATTGTAGCGATATAAGATATTTTGTGTAATGTAACTGTTTTGGTGTCTGTGTTCCCCAGATGACCATCATCCAGCACGTGATTAGCTGTGACGTCCCCTCCCTACACGTCTACTTCCCCTGGGTGAAGGACTACTGTGGGTTGCTATGGCAACACGCCGAGTCATGTGACGAGACCAAGTGTCTTGTCTTGTACTGCAAGGGCATCTGGTAGGCTACATTGCACTCTGTCAGACCAAGTGATATGTGATTTTTCATTTCAGGATATGAGTTGCTGCATTTATTACACTTTCCCTAATTTCTAACATTTTTTTTTTAAATTTGTCCATTTATCAGACGCATTGGAATATAAGACACTCATAAACTATCATGAAATATTCAGT
This sequence comes from Dreissena rostriformis, assembly GCA_007657795.1. Classification (NCBI taxonomy): domain Eukaryota; kingdom Metazoa; phylum Mollusca; class Bivalvia; order Myida; family Dreissenidae; genus Dreissena; species Dreissena rostriformis. The sequence goes on from VMBQ01005233.1 coordinate 43,492, forward strand.
ATGCATTCACAATTATTAATCTATGAAATGTTTAGTTCTCTCTTATATTATTTAAGATCAAAGTTGCCTGTTTAAATTAATGGCTCTTAAATATCAGTGCCATGGGGCCATAAAACATGTGCATAGTTTAAACAATTATGGGTATTGTGATGATGTTAATAGTGACTGGAGAATTTAAAGAAAATGGTTGAACTGAAAGCCTTTTTATTTGATTTGTCTTTTTTAACTGATTGATATTGTATTTGCATTTTGTATTTTGTTATTATTTGTTATAATTTGTCATGATTTGGGAAAGTTTTTAAGTAAAATTGTAAAAAAAAAATCAGGCAACTTCTAGTTATTAGCTCACCTGTCACGAAGTGACATGGTGAGCTTATGTGATCGTGTGATGTCCGGTGTCCGTCGTGCGTGTGTGCGTGCGTCCATCAACAATTTGTTTGTGTAGACAGTAGAGGTCACAGTTTTCATCCAATCTTTATGAAATTTGGTCAGAATGTTTATCTTGATGAAAACTGGATTGGGATTGTATTTGGGTCATCTGGGGTCAGAAACTAGGTCACTAGGTCAAATCATAGAAAAACCTTGTTTAATATACTATGAAGTGTATTGTGCAAACAAGGGAAACAACTACTTTTTCTAAATAAGTGTTACAGCATTTGTCTCCCTTGTAATTTATTTAAATTTTACCAAATGTAAGGCTTACTGCATTTTTGTAATGCATTGTATCAATAAACCTCGGGCAAACAATTAAATAAAGGTTGCATTATCTCTACTTAGTTTTGAATCAGGTTTAAGTGAAAAGTTCTTTCACCTTAAATTGTTGCATATCTTAGATACCCAGGTGGAAATGGTTTTGCATCATGACAGTGAGGAGATTATCCCACATTGCTTATTATGTAACTTGGTCAGAACATTAAAAGTTTGTTAGATATGGATCCTGTGAATGAAAAACATGGACGCCATTAGGTGGGCCAATTTTCTTCATGTGGAATTAGTAAAACCATTTGTACCCACTCATCTTGAAACTTTCTCAGAGCATTGAACAATTATATGAGCCTCGCTCTGTGAAAAGGGGGTTTAATGCATGTGCGTAAAGTAAGCAATGAACAAGGCCTTGTAAAAAAAGGTGAGCGAACTAGGGCCATCTTGGCCCTCTTGTTTTATATTATATGTACCAATAACATTAGATACTGTACTCCAAAACTATTCATTTAGTAGTGTGTAACCAATTACGGCATCAAATAATTGTTTTAATGAAAACAGGAAAACAAATCAGAAATCATTGAAATTTAGATTTTGTTCTATAGATAAGACGCATTGGAAAATAAGATGCAGGTAATGTTTGTGTGGAAAAGTTGGTCTTGTATTACAAAGAATATGGTGTATTATTTTCAGTGCACTAGATGAGACATGTATATAATTAGAACTGCTATCATTGTGCCACCACTAGGAAACATGTACTTGCTGTAGAGTACATGTGGAACATTCTGTTAATTGATTATTATTCAAATGAGCCTTGTTTTGGGAAAATGGGGTCAAATGCATGTGCGCAAAGGGACAAAACTTTCAACTTTTATGAAATTTTCCTGTTAAAGGAAGTCTCTTCTAAATAAAAATCCA
>VMBQ01005233.1:47672-62139 GCA_007657795.1 Dreissena rostriformis
GAGTAGGGGAACATGGGCCTGGTAGAAAGAACCGTGAGTAGGGGAACAGGGGCCTGGTAGAAAGAACCGTGAGTAGGGGAACAGGGGCCTGGTAGAAAGAACTGTGAGTAAGTGAACAGGGGCCTGGGAGAAAGAACTGTGAGTAGGGGAACAGGGCCCTGGTAGAAAGAACTGTGATTAGGGGAACAGGGGCCTGGTAGAAAGAACTGTGAGTAGGGGAAGAGGGGCCTGATGGAAAGAATCGTGAGTAAGGGAACATGGGCCTGGTAGAAAAAAACTTAGGTGGAAAGTGTTGTCCCTGATTAGCCTGTGCGGCATAGGCTAATCTGGGACGACACTTTACGCACAAGCCCCGTTTTCCCTGAGAGATGTTTCATTTTGGTGCAGTTACAGCCAATGGAGCACAATATATAAACCTTATTGTCCCCTGACAAAGGTTATGGGATAAAGTTTTGGCATTGTCCATGCGTACCTCAGTCTGTTTGTCTGTCTGTTACAAACTTTTCAGGGCTATATCTCAGCAACTATATATGATTTCAACATGGAACTTTATGGGTGTAAAGATATCAAGGAGGAGAAGTGCCATGCACAAGAACCATAACCCTACTTTAACTCAAATAGGTGTTATTGCCCTTTGTTGTTTTTGTATGATTTAACTTTACCTTAATTATTTAATAAAGAAGATGTTATCTGCATTTCATTGTCTGCTGCAAACGCATCACAGTTACGAATAAGTGAGCAAAGACTCAACCCTTCAAATAACCTTTTCTTTTAGTTCTGCACTCATCAATAAACCAAATTAATTTTGCGAGGGAAATCAATTCAACAAATTGGCATGTTTATATTTAAATGTTGTTCATGTGTACTGCTTCATAATGTTCATCGTAACTGTTTACTGCAGAACCCTCCGATGGATTACAGTCACCACGTGTCCCTGTACGAACGTCTGAAAGGCCAGACAGACAAACATGTGGTACGTCACTACTGGGTGCTGGAGTATGATACACTCACCCAGGTGTGCATGGAGTTCCTACAAGGTGAGTGGTATATGATGTGAGACAGTTTTGTTACCATTGGCCGGTCTTTTATTCAAAGCAAGTGACCCATTGCCTATATAATATGACCCTCTCTCTGGGAAAACAGGCTGAACACATGAACACATGTGTGATAAGTGTCGTCCCAGATAGCCTGTGCAATCCACATAGGCTATTCAAGGATGACACTTTCTGCTTTTATTGATTTTTGTATGCCCCCTTCATAGAAGAAGAGTGGGTATATTGTTTTTGGCCTGTCTGTCTGTCTGTCATTCTATCCCAAAACTTTAACCTTGGTCATAACTTGTGCAATATTAAAGATAGCAACTTGATATTTGGCATGCATGTGTATCTCACGGACCTGCACATTTTAAGTGGTGAAAGGTCAAGGTCATCCTTCAAGGTCAAATGTCACATATAAGGGTCAAAATCGCTCAAAAGGGGGCACAGTGTTTCTCAAACACATCACTTGTTTGTTTAATGAAATTTCTTCTAAACCAAAACCCAGAATAAGCAGAAACTGTCAGCCCTAATCTGGGATGACACATTATGCACATGCATTGAGCCTGGTTTTCACAGCCAGGCTAATATTAACACTGAACAATGGAAACAATTACTGAAAATCATTTAAAAACATTCCCACTTTCAGCAGGACAGTCCAGCTTTTGGGATGTTGGTCCAACGGTCTTAACATAAGAGGATTTGTATCGTCACTGAATGCAATTTATGTGTTGATACTATGTGTAGGCTGGTGATTCACCAGTACAAGAATCGCCATGTTTTTGTTTGTTTAAGGTTGTTATCCAAGGATTTGAAGTCAATCATTTATTCAGTCATGTGCCATTAGTTACCATTGATATATTATACATCCTTAATTGTTAAATTTAGTGTTTGATTAAGATAAGTTGGTGAAAAGAATGGTTGTCTCTTTATGGGACTGTGTGCACAAAATACCTTACAGCTATAAGTATTACAATTACTTGCATAATTCTTTTTACCATTCATTTACTTTCTTTAGGCGGCAGTTTGCAGGAGCTGTTGCTAGGGAAGCGTATGTTGTCATGGGAACAAGCAGCCTTCTACCTGACCCAGATACTTAAAGGGGTGACTTTTCTCCATAGCAACAACATTGTGTACCTGAACTGGCAGAGTGAGTCACTTGAGGGTCAATCTCTATAGATGACATTAATGTTTATAGAATTCATTAAAGTTCTGGATTAAAACTATTATTTGATTCAGTATCACAATGTTTGGATTTTAAAATGCAAGTTAAAACATTAGTTTGTATGATTAAATAATGTGCTATTTCACAATAATAAATGTTTGAATAAATAATTATAAATTGTTAATACATAAAAAAAATACAATAATACATACAAACAACAACAAAAACACTTAAGAGGTAGGGTCTTGTGTAGTTGTTCACAGCTGGCATTCTTACATTGGACTCTCGTATTGGTTTCTTTATTGTGGTATATCAGCTGCGTTCTCATACAAACATAACACCCTATTGGACACAACGCTGTTAAATAACCTAATATTATTCAACCTTCACAAAGGAGCGAATAAGCAGTAAAGGAGGGGCTTGATTGAAAAGATATATAATTTTTTTAGCTTGAACCATTTTGGCAATTTGGTTGCAATTTGACACCAAAACCTTAGTGTTCCCCTTATTTATTTTTCTTGAATGTTAATGTTTTAGGCAAGAACATGATGTTCACTGACTCACGGTGCCTGTGTGTCAAGGTATCAAACCTTGGTCTGTCCTGTCCCCTCAACGACCTGACTGCAGACTGCCAGATTGACATAGGGGCTGTGAAGCAATGTCTGGCGCCACACCTGGCTCCTCCTGAGGTAAGACTGCTGCAGTTTTAAATCCCCTCCTGATTAACTGTCTCCTGCAGAGCCGAGAGAACTGCCAGTAGTTGCATGCCCCTTTCCAAGATTTTAACATGCTCATGGTAAGCTTTTGTGTGTGTGTGATAGCCTTTAGTCCTTTTAACGTCGTCCGTTGTCAACATTTGCCTTGTGAACACTATAGGTGGCAATAATTCTACAATCTTTTATGAAACTTGGTCAGAACATTTGTCCCAATTATATATTTCTAAGCCGAGTTTGAAATCAGGTCATGTTGAATCAAAAACTATGTCACTTTTGTATATTAAAGAAAAAGCTTGTGAACACTCCAGAGGCAACATTCATTGCCCAATCTTCATGAAACTTGGTCAGAACATTTGTCCCATTTATTTTTTGGTTTAGTTCGAAACAGGGTCACATGGGGTCAAACAAGAGGTAACTAAGTCGAATTCTAGAAAAACTACTTTACTAGGTCAAATTTAATAAAAGCTTGTGAACAGTCTTGAGGCCACATTTATAGCCCTATTTTCATGAAACTTGGTGATTACAATTGTCTCGGAATCTCGGATGTGTCCTTAACTAGATCATTATGTCAATTTCGATAAGGTGCATTTGTATGGGCAATTTTCATGAAACATGCTCTGAATATTTGGTTCTTAGGATTCCTTTGATAAGTGGGATATGGTTCCTCTCCATTGAAAAACATGGCGGCCACAAGGCGGGGATGTTTGTCTTGTTTGGCTATATTAAAACCATTTGAGCACTCAAAAAATTAAATTTTTTACTCAGTCACAGTGAAACTTGCTCAGAGCATTGGAATTCTTAATATCTAGGCTGAATTTAAAATGTTTGTGGTTTGTTAAAAAATATGGCTCCCAGTTGTAACTGCAGATTTCCTTATGAGTCTATTGTGAAATCTTGTAAACACTACCTACTCAGAACAGTTAAGTTTCTTGGGGTCTCAAGTGGGTTCCTTAGGGCCGTTGGTCCTCTTGTTACTTAAGCTTTAACAAGTAGCTAAGTTTTGTTAAATAAAAGCCCAAAAAGCAGGGTAAATTTCTGGGTCTGAATGAAATACATGGTTATTTCTATGTCCATGTATTGCAGTTGATCATACACAACACCTTGTTTCATGTCTATGTATTGCAGTATTTCCATGTCTGTGTATTGCAATGGATATGTGTTGCAGTTGATCAGAAATTTGTTCTAATAATATCATGGCCAAGATACAAAGGTCTCGTCTGTTGAAAAACATTGCTGCCAGTGGGCTATAATTAAACCTTGTTCACACTCTATTGGCCACATTTATTGTTTAATCTTCATGAAATTTCTTCAGAATATTTGTCCCAATGATTTCTTGACTCAGTTCAAAATGGATCACATGACGTTGAAAACTAGGTCACTGGTCATATTTTAAAAAGCGTGTTTACTCTTAAGAAGCCTCATTTATTTTAATCTTTATGTATTTCAGTTGATCAGAAAAAACACTGTATGTCTGGAGAGTGACAGCTGGGGTGTAGGTCTCCTGCTCTATGAAGTGTTGACTGGTTCCCCCATGCTGGACAGACACAGGCACTCGGGCAGGGACAAAGTCCACACTGCAGTGGTGAATGGGCTCATAAGGGAGCTGAGGGGTCTACAGGATGGACCCGCGGGTGTGCTCACTGGCTGCTGGGAGGTGAGTTGGATTTATGAGTTTGAGTCTATGGACAGCAGATGAAATAGTGACATTAATCAAGCAATATTTAACATAGGATAAATATGCATATGCACAACTTTGTATCATAAAAAACAATGCATGTGTATTTGAATGAACAATGCATGTGTATTTGAATGAACAATGCATGTGTATTTGAATGAACAATGCATGTGTATTTGAATGTTCTAGATTGTTTAGGAGTAGGATGTGGTGTTATGATGTAACACAATGACATGATTTTACTGGGCACATTTGCTGTATTCAACAACACAGTATAAATACAGCTGGGATTATCCCCAAGAGTGTCATGTTGTCAATGCGGGCTTTATACTAAGACCAGTGTTTTTTTTCTTCATTTTGGGAATGGGTCCAGGGCCTTTTGGCTTGGGAAAAATCCCATTGTTTTACTAACATTTTGAAATTGTATTATATTTTTTGCTGACAAAAACTTTAAAATTGAGACAACTTAAGTGTTTTCATTATTATATTTACCAAAGTTCAAGTCATAGAGCATTAACTCCATGTTGCATTTTATTTGCAAAAATTAGGAATTTTAGGCAGGCATTTGGGAAAAAAATACATTATTCTGACATTGGGAATGGGGACGAATAACGGCCCTAAATTTGACAAAAGAAAACACTGAGGAATTAATGAAATCCATTCATTGTAGGAGGACCCTTCACAGAGGCCATCTCTGGAGAACCTGCTGGAACAGTTCAAACGGGTAGGCCAAGTCCACTGACATAGGCACACAAACATCTAGATTCATCTATGTGTCACAATATCAGTCGATGAATAGAAATACTGGCATCGTACAATTTAGACTGTAATTGTAATGAAGTGGATGTAGTGAGCCTTTTAAATGCGGTCCGTGTCAAACGTGTAGCCATCAAACATTAGCTATGCAGTGGCAGTTAAAATCCCCGAGTGACCTAATGAGTGAAGAAGATAGTACAAGTTGTGTGTTGATGGTCAGGGCGACCCATGGTCAAACCACAACCTACGATCTCATCTACCATTGTGTGCGCGATGATTCTCCGGTGAAATTGATGATGATTATGTTCAGTAACTGAGAGACTGTATTAAATGGGCCCATGCATTGCTCGTAGATTTCTTGGGTCGAAAGCTGAACCACCAACTATTTATTCATTTATTTTTTTATTAGCGTGTTAATTATCACAGTTCCAGTTACGTTTTACAGGCTTCTTTATGTTCGTCATGTTGTAGTTAATTTGCCATGCACTGCATTGCAGTCTGTAAACCGTAATTGGAACCATGGAGCGCAACATTTCTTATAACAACCTAGATGAGGTGTATACTTCCGTTGTAGTCTATTTCTTGTTTTATGGGGTAAGTAAGATCCTTATAAAAGATTTATATTCAATTCCTTGTTCAGTTATTAGTTTATTCCCACCTCACCCCAACCCCTGTCAAGAATATTCGTCTGTTGCATTTGTCAAGCATTGTTGTTCTGTTAAATGTTTTAGTTGGTATTTTACGTATTTAACAACGTTATAGATCAAGTATCCAATGACAATATTTATTGAGAGATCTGTGTGATAATGTAATGATTTTAAATAAAAGTATATTAATAAGAAATTTATTGTACAGGTCCAAGATAAAGTTATCTCATTCTCTGTTTATGTTTATATATTTATTGTTTTAATATTTACTTTTGTTTGGAGTTTTTTTAAACTTTGTTGAATTGCAATTCTCATATATATATATATATATTTTTTTTTTATCATCTCATGCAAACTTATTGATTGTGCAATATTTGGTTGTTCTGTTTCACTGTATTGATTGTTGTTATGCATTTGAAGATGTTACAAATTATATCCACCATTGTATTGTTTGGAGTAGTTTTACGTATGATCGAGGCAATTTATATCATCATATATTGGCAGGAATGTGCATTGATATTAGTAATTGTTGATATTGTTTGGGGAAACTGGCTTAATGTATGTTAGAAATCAAAACATGATTGTTGATAAGTTGTTGATATGTTAATTGTATTTTAGGATTAAATAAACACCATGCTTTGAACAATGAAACTTGGCATTTTCCCAGAAAGGTAAAGGCAGAGATGTGACAAATTTATTTGTTTCTACAATAAGATCACATCTGATGCTTCTAGTCATAAAAACCGTCCAACTATCAACATCCAAAAACACTTTGAAGGACGTGGATTTTTGCGAACACATGTTGAAGACAGATGTTGAATGCTCGAGTTGTACAGACCAAGCCAGATGGATATCAATAAAAAGTCAAGACACAAAAGTTCTAGATAAAGTAATAATTTAAAGGTATATACATCAAATTTAACAACATTTACAACAAAGTACCCAGTTCATATTTCAATAAGGAACTTAACAATATTATGATTTATGGCAAACGTTTGGCATTGATATGCATCATTTAAACATATTGATCTCTCATAAACATACTTCTATGATTCAGATTTAATCTGCCTTCAATGATAAATGTTGACAAAACCAAAACATTGACTGAAAAATATGGGTACTCAGATGGTAAAGAAATCTCTGAATATTCAGAATAAAAATATCCCGGACAGTAGATTCATGTGTATACATTCTTGCAGGCTTTAGCTGTCCTGTAATTGTAGACCGTATCTATGTAACTGTAATAATACTTTATATGCACCACAGAAGAACTTTCATGGCTTTGAAGAGAAAGCTGCTGGTTTTCATATTTGTATCCCTCACTCTACAAGCGTCTCATAGTTTTGGTTGAGAGAAAGACACCAGACATGTTTCCGTGACACGAGACATGTTCCCTTGAAGCACTCCTCCCTGATAGAGGTATCTATGAGATCCCAACTGCACAGCTCCACAGGGGCCCGCGACCCCGCTCTCAACTGCACATTCCCACAGGGGCCTGATCACCCCATGTTTATCCCTCAAAGGCATGTACACTGTCTTCATAGCCGAGATCTTTACAGAACCTGCATATACAGAGTTCATGGAGAACATAGAAATGGCTGTCTTATTTTGAATTAATATAGCACTTTATTGTATGGTCTGAACTTAACTTAAATTTCAGAAGAAAATTATTGATAGTGTGTCTGGTGTGTTTCATAAGTAAATACTTCTGATTTGTTTAATTCTTGCAAAGTAGTAAATTGTCATGGACAAAAGATTAACAAAGAACAACTTACTGTAGACACATCACAAGAGAACTTTTGAAGACATGAAGACGCCTCCAAAGAACAAGAACTTACTGTATCACAGACGTGGTGAAAGGTGAAGGGCCACACACAGCTATGAGCCTGCGCTCTGTGTTGGATGTTGAAGGCAGGAAGTCTCGGACCATCTCCTTGGTAACACGACCCTGCAGTCCCGACCAATTAGAATGAGGCTCAGAGAGGCAGTTCACATAGGAGAACCTGCAGGTATAAACAGGACGTACTGTAAGTACCCGCTCACATGCCTACCTGCTCAGAATTCAAATCTATTTACTCAGCTAATTAAAATTCTATTCCTACCTCTGCAGCAGTGTAATGTACTAAGCTGATAAAGGTTGCTATATCACAGTAGAGTGCCAATATACAGGCGTACATGTTTTATATCCCAAATTAAAGGGTTGTGGATGGGGAGTCAAATAAAGACTAAGTAATGTTAATGCTAGATGGAACAGCCATCTGACTTGTTATTGGTTAGAGCCAGGGAATTCAGCGGTTCATTCAATTGGATGGAACAGCCATGTGTATCTGACATGTGATTGGTTAGAGTCAGGAATTCAAGCTGTTCTTTCCACAGGATGGGACAGCCATATGTATCTTACCTGTGATTGGTTAGAGCCAGGAAATCCAGCTGTTCTTTCCACAGGATGGAACAGCCATGTGTATCTTACCTGTGATTGGTAAGAGCCAGGGAGTCCAGCTGTTCTTTCCACAGGATGGAACAGCCATGTTTATCTGACCTGTGATTGGTTAGAGCCAGGGAATCCAGCTGTTCATTCCACAGGATGGAACAGCCATGAGTATCTTACCTGTGATTTGTTAGAGCCAGGGAGTCCAATTGGTCTTTCCACAGGATGGAACAGCCATGTGTATCTTACCTGTGATTGGTTAGAGCCAGGGAGTCCAGCTGTTCTTTCCACAGGATGGAACAGCCATGTGTATCTTACCTATGATTGGTTAGAGCCAGGGAGTCCAGCTGTTCTTTCCACAGGATGGAACAGACATGTGAATCTTACCTGTGATTGGTTAGAGCAAGGGATTCCAGATGTTCCTTCCACAGGATGGGACAGCCAAGTGTATCTCACCTGTGATTGCTTAGAGCTAGGAAATCCAGCTGTTCCTTCCACAGGATGTCCTCCAGCGTCTTGTTGAAAAATAGCAACTTGACTGTGCTGTAAACAGACCAACAAATATGAACTATATAGTTTAATGTCCCAAAATTACTGTTCTAAATGTTTTGAATGTTAGGTTGCAATTCAATTTTATTAACATTTTTTCGAAAACAAGCTCATCTGTCCAGATGTTTCATATATAACATGAATTTCTAACCCGTTAGTAACAATAAAAAACATAAATGCTCAAGATTATAGTCCAGTCATAATAATTTTTGATGTGCAATAATTTGTACACAATACAGTTTTGGCATACTTGTACTTGATATATTACAAATATCAACAAAAAAATTCACAAAGAATTCATGGTGCAATGGCAAGAATTTTTGGGAAATCGATGGAAAAAATAAAAGCAACACTGATGTTAAACTTATAAGCAACATTTTCTAGTTTACAGTTTAAAATGTTATGAATTAAAACTATTTCCATAGTAATTCCTAAAAGACATTTGGGCCCCATTCTGGGAAAACTGGCCTAAATGCATGTTAGTTAAGTGTCATCATAGATTACTCTGTGCATTTTGCATAGGCTAATCAGTGACGACACTTTCACAATTTTTTGTTTAAAGGTGGTCTCATCAAAAATGAGAATCCAGTGTAGGCGGAAAGTGTAATTCCTGATAAGCCTGTGTGGACTGCACAGGCTAATCTGGGACAACACTTTACGCATATACATTTGGACCAGTTTTCCGAGAAAGAGGCTCATTTGATTTCCATACCGTTCTATAGTAGTGTCCTCCAGCAGTGATGTGTAGACGAGTCTCACCATGGGAGTAAAGCCCGTCCCAGCAGCAAACATCACCAGGCTGCCACACTGTGCGTGGTCCCTCCATGTGAAGTCTCCCTCAAAACTGCTCACTGGGATCACATCACCTGGGATAGTACACACAGATGTACAACACACGTGATAACATTGTACTTGGGATGGGGCGACCTTTTTTGTCAAGTACATAGATAAGCACACTTAATACATACCTAATATATTTACATGCATCCTGTGAATCTTGTAGTTTTAGAAAAAAGGTTAACTTTTGATAACTTTAATTCTATTAAGGTTTTAATACTTCAGATTTTAAAAGGTAAGTGTTCAAATTAGTCTGATATTTATTCAGTCTACTCTACCATCTAAATAACTGGGTTATAAGTCATCCAAGAACCCTTGGTGCAGCCAATGCACTGATTTAATTCCCTAACAAGTACCCATTTACCATTTATACCTGGTTTGAGTGCTCCAATCCAGGGTGTGAGAGTTCCCTGTTTGTAGATCTTCACCATGAGGTAGAGGGAGGTACCCTGGTCCCGGCGGGGGTCCTGAGTGTCTGGGGACAGGGAGGGCAGAACCACAGTGTAGCTACGAGCCACATCCATACCTGCAAACAGGCATGTCTTTATCATCGACGATTCTATTTGAATGTCTAATGGAAGCTTTTTTTGAACGACAAAAAAACAGTTATACATACATTCTTCTTTTTTGTCACAACAATGACACTTAACTTAAGAATTTCTCACATATAAAAGATTATTAAATTATAGAACAGCTAAATTCTTCCATTATACTCGTCTTAGAAAGGTTCAGAATTTTACCCCTGAACCTTTAGATAATTAGCTTAAGTAAATGGCATGAAAAGATCACTCACAACCTTCTTTCATTTATTAAATATCCACAATAAATTATTGTTTTGAACTTTCAAGCTGAACATTTTTGCTTAACAAAACCATAGGTTTTCTATTCCAAATTTTACATTACAAGTCTTTCACTTTGTGCATTATCTACCTTGCACATTGTGCCGTACATGTACATGTCTGCCTATGGGTACACACATCCTCACCCCCCTGGGCAGACTGATAGTGTACAGATTGGTATCCCTGGTAACCGACGTCACTGCCTCAACGGTGCAGTCACGATAGACAGGGGCTGCAGACAAGGGCACATTGGTTTTAAAAATGGTAATTATGATTTAGAATAATACTTTCATTTGAGTAGCACTCTTGGAAAACTGGGCTTACTTCATGTGCGTAAAGTGTCCTCCCAGACAAGCATGAGCAGTCAGCAGGGGCTTATCACCTCAACTGAATTTTTGTTTATAAAAGACTTTCTTAAACCAAAACTTCTATAAAAGAATAAAGTGTCGTCCCACATGCATTAAGCTCTGTTTTCCCAGAGAAAGGCTCATTTTTATCTGAAGAAATTCCTGTTTTCTCCCATTTAGTGAAACACCTCATCATTAATAGCATGTGCATTTTCTGCGCCTTCTTAACAAGTTAAATTCTACTAAAGATGTTCTAACAATAACTTTGATATTGAAACATCAAACATAACCATTTTAATTTTATCATCTTGCACAACAACGGTCTTCCGCATAGTGTTACAGGAACATCAAATGCCAATACCTTTTATTACCTGATGCCTTATATAAATGATAATTATACCCCCATTACCATTGGTAATGGTATATAGGAGTCACTTCGTCGGTCTGTCACAATTTTTTTTATCCAATCTCAACCAAACTTGGTCAGAAGTTATATCTAGATGATGTCTAGATCAAGTTTGAATATGGGTCATGCCGGGTCAAAAACTAGGTCACGGAGTCACTTGGTGCGTTTCAAACCGAAAGTTTGTCTGGACCATAACTATGTGTTTTATTGTTAGATTTTAAAATGACTTGGTACATTAGTTTACCATCATTGGACGGTGTGTCATGCGAAAGAAGTACGTTGATATCTCCAAGGTCAAGGTCACACTTTGAGTGCAAAGGTCAAAAACGGCCATAAATGAGCTTGTCCAAGCCATAACTATGTTGTTCATTGTGAGATTTTAAAATCATTTGGCACATTTGTTTACCATCCTTGGACAGTGTGTCATGTGAAAGAATTACGTCGATATCTGCAACGTCAAGGTCACACTTTGAGTTCAAAGGTAAAAAATGGCCATAAATGATCTTGTCTGGGCCATAACTATGTCATTCATTGTGAGATTTTAAAAGTACTCAGTACATTTGTTCACAATCATTGGACGGCGTGTCATGAGAAAGAATTCAAGAGTTCAAAGGTCAAAATAGCCAGAAATGATAATGGCATAATAATTCTTAACAAGAGATGTGTTTGTCAGAAACACAATGCCCCCTAATGCGCCGCTTTGATTTTTTTTTGACCTTTGACCTTGAAGGATTACCTTGACCTTTCACCACTATAAATGTGCAGCTCCATGAGATACACATGCATGCCAAATATGAAGTTTCTATCTTCAATATTGCAAAAGTTATGAGCAAGGTTAAAGTTTTGGACAGAATGACGGACAGACAGAATGACAGACAGGCAAAAAACAATATATACCCATATATACCCCCTTTTTTTTAAAAAAGGGGCATAAAAATCGCCATAAATTAGCTTTTCTTGTTTTGTGAAGACAGCATGCAAAATATTCTTTGTCAATGCAGCATTTTGGGGTATACATTACGTCTGTTACAAAGCTCTAGTTAATTATTTTTTTCTATTTCCTCATCGAAAAAGTAATGTTGCAATGTTTTAAACTGTTACTGGTGAATATTTCGAACTGCTGACCGGTCAATAGTTTGAACTGTTTCCCGCTTGTGCAGACTACCCCTGTGTTTCCCATTTATTCAGGTAATAGAACAGTTATTTCATGGATGCTTGGTGAACAGTCAAAACTGTTGTCCCTTGGTTTCAGGGCTGACCTTTGGAACCGTTGCCCTCGGCTGATAGTTCCAAAGTCATCCCTGGGACAACAGTTTTGACTGTTCACTGCGCATCCATGAAATAACTGTATACTACTAGATACGTTGATCATTATACAAAATTGACTGATTCAGTGGTTTCTATAACATATTTATGAGAGGATTTCTCATTGAAAAAAACAACAAAATGAATTAAAATATTGAAGGTATCAGTATCTGACATAGAAAGTAGGTACAACAGTTTCACACAAGACCCACACTATGTGGAGCCTCACTTTGGGAAAACTGGGCTTAATGCATGTGCGTAAAGTGTAATCCCAGATTAGCCTGCGTGGACTGCACAGGCTAATCATGGACAAAACTTTCCACCTAGTCTGGATTTTTGTTAAAAAGAGACTTCCTTTTGAAGATAAATTTAAAAAGGTGTTATATTGTCCTTGATGTGATGATAAGCATGTGGTGTTAGTGTTGTCCCAGATTAGCCTGTGCAGACTGCATCGGCAAATCTGGGATGACATTTAACGCTTATGCTTTAAGCACAGTTTTCACAGAACGAGGCTCTGGGTTGTAAACCAGGAAAGATAACTTGCCCCTACCCAAGTCTTTCTGTGCCAGGTAGGTGTTGTGTCCGTCCCCATGTTTGCCTATACAGGACCACTGTACGTCTGGCTGTGACTTGCCCAGTACCAACTCCACCTTGCCACTGTCACTGGATACCAGCACTGAAAACAGGGCCAATTTGTCACATACAGTCTTGGCTATGAAAACTACAGGTTCATTCTTAGATTAGCCTCTTTCTGGGAAAACTGGGCTTTATGCATGTGCTTACAGTGTGATCCCAGATAAGCCTGTGCATAATGCACAGGCTTATAAGGGGCGACACATTCTGTTTTTTTGTGTGTTTTTTTGGTTTTAACAAAGTCTTCTAAGATTAAATCCAGTAAAGGTGGAAAGTGTTGTCCCTGATTAGCCTGTGTGGGCTGCACAGGCCAATCTGGGACAACATTTTACTCACATGCATTATGCCTTACCCCGTTTTCCCAGAGCAAAGGCTCCCCTACATTACCCATCAGCTATACACTATTGGGATGGCTTGTCTACAAATACAACATTGTCATGGCTGTTAATTTTTATTTGACTCTTATATAATTAATCCTTTTTATTTTATTGTATTATATGAAATTCAAGAACTGCTTAACTCAAGAACTGTCTGCCACACTTATATTATGGAAAAACACCTTAGCTGTTTTTTTGGACTTACAGTTATACTCTTCATTAACATCTTTTTCCAAATCTGAAAAAGAAAACAAAGATCTTTTTTTTTTCTTTGCACTGTTAAAAAGTCTTGTTGAACTATTCAAATCAAATCAACCATTACAATACACAAGAATAAAAGGCAGTTGCTGGGAAAATACAATTCATTATTGGAAAATCAAACACAATGTAACTACATTTACAAGCTCAAACCGTTTACTAACTTGTATTTTTTTTTTACAACTTATTTTATTATTTTCAAACCCATAAATTAAACAAGAGCACCGCCTAGCGGGTGCAGACTGCTCATCTATACATGCATACCAAATATGAAGGTTATATCTCAAGGGACATAGAAGTTATGAGCATTTTTCAAAACCTAAACGCAGATTTTGAAACCTTAACACAGACCCTTACTTCAAGGTCAAGGTCACAGGGGTAAAAATGTGTGTGCGTATGGAAAGGCCTTGTCCATATACACATGCATACCAAATATGAAGGTTATATCTCAAGGGACATAGAAGTTATGAGCATTTTTCGAAACCTAAACGCGGC